>JAZFAU010000413.1:0-135000 GCA_037178615.1 Dione vanillae | reverse complement strand
ATATCTAAATCAGATCTAGTTACATTATTACCAACTTTTAATTTAAACTCATAGATGTGATCTTCCAGCCTCACTATTTATTATGTCCCATGTCATTTTAATTTTATCATTGGAATTTTTAATTTTATTTTTAATATGTAAAGATTTTGCCATGGAACACACTTTTTTAAACAATTTGGAATAGGTCTTAACATAATTCATAAATGCTTTACTGTGGTTATATGTTTTTTCACTATAAAGTTCATATTATAACCTTTGTCAGCTCTTATGAATTTCCACAGTCGCCCAATCCTTAAATGACAAGAAGCCCCTGGAATCAATTGTTTTGGAAGTGAATATAGCATTAAATTCATTTTTAATAATTTTAAAAGATAGATTGATACATACATAAAAAACCTTATATTGTTATATCTTTTATGATTTTTAAAATGTGATTACCATTCAGAAAATAAATACTAAAAAAAACTTAAAAATATTTGAACGCAACGGGATTTGAAACTGTGCCTCTTGGAAACCATCTGAACACTGTTACCACTAAGCCATGCGTTGTTTTTCAAGCTACTTTATATAATTTATTTTTGATTGCATTTTTACAAATTTCCAAAATATAAAGCTAATTGCAACAATTTGTAACTAGTGTTCGTTTGTTTTTAATAAATTAAAGCTTTTTCATTTAACTAGCTTGTACATAAATATAAACAAAATTGTAGTAGTTTAATAAAAATTACCTAATTTGTTGATATTTTTTAAATTGGCGAAAAATATAAAATCTGAGACTCTTTAATACCTAAATATAGATACATCTTAGTGACAGATCCCTCTGCTCTCTCTATGTGTTTCTACAGATAAGACCGTAGTTGGTCACTGTGTATAGTAGGTATAATATGATATGACATAATAGCGACGGAAAGCCGTTATTAATTAGCTTGACACTATGACACTATTATATATTACATCTATATATCAAAGTCTAAGGGGTTATATATATATATATATATATATATATATATATATATATATATATATATATATATATATATATATATATATATATATATATATATATATATAATATATATATATATATATATATATATATATATATATATATATATATATATATATATATATATATATATATATATATATATATATATATATATATATATATATATATATATATTGATTTTTTTTTTTTTCTTTCTTTTTTTCTTTCTTTTTTTCTTTCTTTTTTCTTTCTTTTTTCTTTCTTTTTTTCTTTTCTTTTTTTCTTTCTTTTTTTCTTTCTTTTTTTCTTTCTTTTTTTCTCTCTTTTTTTTCTTTCTTTTTTTCTTTCTTTTTTTCTTTCTTTTTTTCTTTCTTTTTTTCTTTCTTTTTTTCTTTTCTTTTTTTCTTTCTTTTTTTCTTTCTTTTTTTCTTTTCTTTTTTTCTTTCTTTTTTTTCTTTCTTTTTTTCTTTCTTTTTTTTTCTTTTTTTTTTTTTTTTTTTTCGCGGGTAGACACGAAAGTGCTCACACGTATTTTAACGCTCTATACTTTTTTATTTTTTTTTTTAATTAAATTATAAGCATATATGTTAAAAACTAATTACCTGTGCTTAAGTTGACTAGCACTACACTTTCCAACATAATTTCTGCACAAAGAACTTACTAATGGATGTAGAAAAGTTACTCAAAAGCATGGAGGAACTATCTGCCATGTTCTCTTCAAGAATGGGAGAATTTGAGAAGAATCTGTCTCATCCTAGCTCTGCAGCTCCCACCCCCACTATCAAAGCCTTGGCCGCTGAGTTCTTTACTTTCAAGGCCTTTGTATGGAAGACCCTCAGCCTATTAAAATCTCAGGTTGAACTGGTAGCTCTTGGACTGGATCGTTTAGAGACACATTCAAGAAGAAAGTGCTTTTATTCCATGGTGTTAGAGAAGACAAAGACGAAGATGTTTTAAACAGACTATCGACGTTTTATCGAAGCATATGAAGTTGTCCGATGTTGGTTCTTCTTCAATTGAATATTGCCACAGACTCGGTTCAAAAAAGGATTCCTCCAGGCCCATCCTTGTACGATTTTCCAGTGTGCAGGTCCGGTCCAGCGTTTGGAAAATGAAGACCAGGTTAAAAGGCACTAAAATAACGTTGACTGAATTCCTATCAAAGTCGCGCCAAGAAGTGTTCGTCGCAGCTCGTAAACACTTTGGAATTAAGAAGTGCTGGTCAGCTGATGGCATGATAGTTATTTTAGTGGCTAACAAATCTAAGGTGAAAATATCTTCTATGTCGGAGCTCAAACTGTTAATCACACAAAATCCAAAATCCTCTAACAACAGTTAGTCGGGTATCTGTTTTGTTTTTATCTCCTCAATTTCGTCGGTTTATACGTGATATTCGTGTATTTAATGTATTTAGTTGTTTTTTTTTGTCAAATATTTAAGTTTCTTTTGTTAACCAAAAACACTAAGCATTCCCATTTGTTTACTTTCAATGTGACATAATATTTGACGTATCACGAAATGTCACAGAGTAAAAAACGATATAGATGATATGGTTGTTTACAATTACGTTTCTTTTTATGTAATATCCATTTTAAGTATAGACATATTTTTTTTTAATTTCTTTATGTGTTGTAATATTTTTTTGGTTAGTCAACTTGTGCACGTGGATTATTATTATTATTTGTTTTTTGAATATATTTTTTTAATTTTTATTTATATATAAATTTATTTATATTTATTATTCGTGTATATTTTTTTTTGTATATTTTTTTATTATTTGTATATTTTTAATAATTTAAAACTATGAACACAGATGATGAGTTCTTGTCTTGCTCATCTAGCAATTATGATAGTATTGATAGTAATAATTCTTCTTTTTCAGATACAGATACTCTTTCAGATAAGTTATCAAATATATTTAATAATCCTTTTGGTTCTCTTTCCTTAGTGCATATCAACGCGCAGAGCATACCTGCTCATTATACTGATCTTCTCACATCCTTTGGCTCCGGCACAGTCGATTGTATTCTAATATCTGAAACCTGGCTTAAGCCATGCCTTTCATCTGCTTGCTACTCCCTTCCAGGTTTTCAATTATTCCGGAATGATCGCACTGAGCGGGGTGGGGGTGGTGTTGGTATATACCTTCGCAACAACATACCTGCCAGTGTAATCTCTTGCTCTCCTAGTCAACCTGTAGGATTTCTTGAGTACCTTTTCTTGGAAATAGTCCTACACCATAAAAAAATTCTTCTCGATCTCTTGTATGCCCCCAATGACAAAGTAAATATTTTAGTTTTCTGGAGGACATTTTGGAAAACTTTTCACAACAGTATGAACATATAATTTGTATGGGCGACTTAAATACATGTTTATTAAAAAACGACACGAGAAGTAAACAGTTAAGAGCTATTAATGAATCTCTCAATTTACATATTTTACCCATGTCTTCTCCCACACACTATTTTCCTAACTGCAGGCCTTCCCTCATTGATATTATCTCAGTTTCTAAGCCTGATCTTGTGATCTCTCACGGCCAATTGACTGCTCCTTTCTCTTTTCACGACCTTATTTTCCTTTCATATAAGCTACGCCCTCCTAAAGTTTGAGGCAAAATTTTTTTCCAGCGTAATTTTAAGCTTATCGACATGGAACGCTTCAGAGCAGATTTGGAGAACATCGACTGGTCACCCATAATGTCATTAAGTAACATTGACGATATGGTAGAATCACTAACTACTGAGTTGATTAATATCTACAACACTCATGCGCCAATACGACCAGTTCGAATGAAGCATGCACCCGCGCCCTGGTTGACCCCAATTATCAAAAGATGCATGGCTAAGCGCGATCGGGCCAAATCTAGAAACAAAAAACATCCTTGTGATGAAAATTTAGCCACATACAAAAGACCTGCGTATATTTGCAACAGAATGTGTAGGGATGCCAAACGCCGCTATATTCACAATACTATTCAAAACCTATCTTACGACCAAGTTTGGAGATTCTTAGAGTCACTTGGTATAGGGAAATCCCCTGATCGCCATCATATTTCAGTGGATCTCAATGTTCTGAATTCCTTCTTTAGTAAACCTACTTCAAGTATTAACAACCAAAGAAAACAGGAAACACTTTCTTCTTGTCTTATATTGACATTCCTGAATCTGCCCTATTTGCATTAACTCTGTATCAGAAGATGAAGTCAAGAAGTATGTTCGCTCCATATCCACTAAAGCCATCGGAAGTGACAATCTCAGCCTTGAGATGATTCTTCCCGTGTTGGAGAACATTGCACCAGTGCTCACCCACATTCTAAATTTCTCACTGTCACGTAATGTCTTCCTTCTCTGTGGAAAAATGCTTATGTTGTTCCGTTACCTAAAACCTCTAATCCCTCCTTAGTCTCTGACTATCGCCCTATCTCCATCCTGCCTATCCTATCCAAGTACTTGAATCCATTGTTTATAACCAACTGTATTCCTTTCTCTCCTCAAACAATCTCCTATGTCCCTTCCAGTCTGGTTTCCGTCCTTTCCACAGCACAGTTAGTGCACTGCTGATATTACGGAGGACATTCGGTGTGCCATGGATAACACCAAGCTCACCGCAATGGTACTACTGGATTTCAGCAATGCATTTAGCTCTGTTGATTTCGACATACTTCTTGCTTCTCTTCGCGCAGTAAATTTTTCTTCCTCAGCCATAAACTGGTTTCATTCGTATCTCTTCGGACGCCAACAATGCGTGAAAGTGAATGACCATACGTCATCTTGGCTAGATCTCACTGCTGGCGTTCCACAAGGCGGCATTCTCTCTCCTCTTCTGTTTTCTATTTTTATAAACAATATTTCCAAGTCATTTCTTCTCCTTACCATCTGTATGCTGATGATTTGCAGTTGTATCGACATGGCTATATTCATGAACTGTCGGATGTTATCAATATTTTAAATAACGATCTAGCTGCTATACAACGTTGGGCTGAATCCTTCGGTTTAATAGTGAACCCGAAAAAATCGCAAGCAATTATAATCAGCAGTAGCCGACTTGCAAGTAAAATAATTGGAATGCAACACCCGCGATTATATATTCTGGAACTCAAATTCCATATTACGATAAAGTTAAGAATTTGGGTCTAATTTTTGACTGCAATTTGTCTTGGACACACCACATTAGCGATCTTAGTAAACGTATGCATTTCTCCTATCGTTCTCTTAAGCGTCTCCAATTCTTTCTCCCCCATAAAACAAAAGTAATGCTAGCGCAATGTCTCCTCCTCCCAATTCTCGACTATGCCGATGTCTGCTACTTGGATGTGACTGAGGAGCAATTTAACAGATTAGAGCGTCTTCAAAATCTCGCTATACGCTTCATTTACGGTCTTCGTAAGTACGACCACGTATCCCATTTTCGTGCTCAGCTTAATTGGCTCCCTATTCGTTTTCGCCGTGATATGCATATCCTTTCTCTTCTGTTTAAGATAATTAACTACCAAAATTTCCCTCCTTACCTAAGTTCCCGTTTTAAAATCCTTCCCGCTCCTACACGCTCGAGGAGGTCTGGTGTTTTACCAATGCTAGACATTCCTAAGAGCAATACCAATTTCTCCTAAAGTCCTTTTCCGTACAGGCTCCACTACTTGGAATAAACTGCCCAAGGCCATTCAAGAGAGTCAATCAATTGTTTCATTTAAATCATTATTAAAAAAACACTTACTTAATGAACTTTAAAGTATCTCAAATCTTAATTTAACTATGTTTCGTTGATATTATATTTTTTTGTGTATATATGTATGTGTGTATGTATATATATGTATGTATTTATATAAGTATATCTATTTACTTATGTGTGTATATGTATGTATATTTTCTATGCCTTATGTATTGATTTTTTATTATTATTATTTTTTTTTAACCTTATATTGCATTTTTCTGTCTTCTAGTTCATTCTGCTTTCATCCACTTTCACAGGTGGCTGGAAGAAATCTCTTATAGAGATAAGTCCACCTTGCTCATGATATTTCTGTATTTCTGTCTTTCTCATTTTTTTTTTTTTTAATGCAATAAAGAATATTATTATATATATATATATATATATATATATATATATATATATATATATATATATATATATATATATATATATATATATATATATATATATATATATATATATATATATATATATATATATATATATATATATATATATATATATATATATATATATATATATATATATATATATATATATATATATATATATATATATATATATATATGTATATATGTATATATATATATATATATATATATATATATATATATATATATATATATATATATATATATATTATATATATATATATATATATATATATATATATATATATATATATATATATATATATATATATATATATATATACAAATAAGCTTTTTATAACAGTTTTTGCTTAGCTATTGAAAACGTTATAAACAGCGTCTATAACTTAAATGAAATTCCTTTTCAGTGTCCCAAATCCGAGCTTTTGTCGTAATAGAAACAAATCCGGGACAATCGGAGATATCAACGGTGCTGGGTAGCTTTATTATTACGTGTTTACGATGTTAGCTGAGCTTGTATTAAACTTCTTAGGTTCCTTTATTTTAAAGAAAGAGAAATAGAACTTTGATTGAGTGATAAGACAATATTTTTGTATCTGACATATTTTTGGTATAGTGTGTGGCTTTAATGGGAAAGGTTTTGAGTTCGATTCTGACTTGGTATGAATGAATTATTTTTATTTTCCTTGGTAAGGTGACAAGACAAATGCGACGGTGAGTTCTTTCACTGAACACGCAATATCTCGAAACAGGGAAGGCCGGAAACGAAAGTTCTTGCTTATTTAGATTTCTTCTCTTGCAATGTATATGCGGGTTACAGCGTGAAACTAAAAAATATTTTATCCTGCATAAAAAGATAAGACAAGTAATTGATGAAAACATAAAAATCAGTTAAAATCTCTGTAGGGAGATTTTCGATGAAATTCACTGTTCAATATGACACAATCAGCGGCGGAGCTTAACGCCGTAAATGTATTTTTTACAAGTAGAGAAGTATAATCCAATGCCCCCAAAGTGAAAATCGAGTTTAGAACCATTACATTTTTATTCAAACGCTCCTGAGCCACGATAGTCTTATCGTTCATAACTTATATGTGATATATTAAAAAAAAACAACACATATATACAAGTATATGCTACAATACGAAGCAAAAATTCAACCAAGATATTCAAACCAAGATACTTCACAACTTTGCGATATTCATTTGGAAGTTTTTCAATATTTTTTGAAGAGCTTGTCTTAAACATCTGATGCCAAACGACTTTGTTGGAAAAGAGATGCGAGGCGAGGATACACTTGTTCAATCATTATATAGAGATTCTATTTGTATTTTCTTTTGTTTAGTTACTAGAAGTAAGTAAAACTATTTAAAATATTTAAAAGTAAAGATGGGGACGCGGACAGCGGCGACTGAGAAAGCAGGGATTAAGCAACGGAGTGTCTTAACACTAGGTTCCCACACAGTTCCCTCTCAGCCTACCCTGCGCGAAGCTAAAAAAATAAAAAAAAAGTAAAGATAACTTTGAGGTTAATTAATTATAATTAAACTGTTTCTTTTTTAATTTATTTCTTATCTTTTAATTATTTTCTTTGAGTCTAAGATGCTTTAAGATATTAACATACTATATAAAACTTTATATTTTTATTTTAGTGTTCTATACCTTAACATTTACAGTATTACTGAGTTATTTATCAGTCTGTCTTTTTGTCAAGACAATATTTCTCAAAAACATATACAATAAATATACTGAAATCTGATGTAAAATATTTACGAGTAAATTCCACAGTCCTTTAGAGCATTTTTTCTTCTCAATCTTTGTACATGACATCTCGGCTATTAAAGAATCACCTCAAAAGTTCGAGGAGATTTGCAAAGTTTAAGTAAAAGTGAAGGTGGAGCTTTCACGGATCTACCTCCCTTGTACGATTACTTATTCATTCACGCATTACGTTTAAACTTTTAATGTACTTTTTCTACGTGGACTGAAATAGCACTGCTTAAATTTTGTGGCTTGTGGTCTGAAAGGGGTTCCGTACTATTATTATAAATTAATGAGAAATAGAAGACATAGGAAATATATTTATGTAGTTTGGACGTTTGTGTCATTTTTTCTTTATATTATTTGCAGGGTAGTTAATCGATCTTGAAATCCACTGTTTCCCAATTATAGTAGGAGGCTGATACAATAATATTCTTTATTGCACTTATATACATGCGTAAAGATAAAATATTACAATTTATTTAGTATATAATGGTGGACTTATCTCTACAAGATATCTCTTCCAGCCAATCTGTGTTTGTGGATGAGTAGCCACATACGTACATAAATGCACATATATATTCTAATACCTATAAATATTCATATGCAGTTGATTAAATTAGAACCACTATCTGAATTTAATCTTGTTTATTTAAACTTTTGAGTACTTATTTTTTTTTAATGAGACGCCGCTCTTTGTCTTGTAGTTCAAATAAGAAAATTATTTACTGCCACAAGCAGAAATCGAACCTACAGTCAGACATTATCCCATAGTACCACAAATTACCTAAAAATAATCAATAATAATAAAAGCCTCGGCCTCAAGTATAATATATAATAAAAGCTAAGGAGGAAGCTTTAATTTTAACACTTACTTTAACGCCTTTCAAAGCCACTATCATAAATAGTTAAATAACGTTAATTCCATATAACTTTATTCAATACATTAAAATGTTAGTCTATGATTTTTCTAAGATCATTCAAACTTTCTTACCGTCCCATTTAAGCTTTATAAAATATTCATATATATAAAGTATTGTTTGGAACCTTACGGTTTTTCTTTGGTATAAAGGCTATATTTTCTTTTATCTTTATATTTTTAAGATTTACAGAGAGAATTTTGTATCACTTTGTTTTCTATTTACTATGCAGTTGATATGCTGCTTCATAGAAATAATACTGTAAGAACAGTTTAGTTGGATTGGTATGATGATGATGATAATTTAGTGCGAAAGTATGTATGTGTAGTTGAAAAACATGGCTTCACTATAACATGACGGTTGCTCAAAGAAAATTGATGTTTATTATGATATAAAATTAAACATATCTTCATAAACTCTAGTAAATTATTATATTCTTTATTGCGCACAAAAAACACAACTGAGATACAAAAAAAATAATTTTGGTTTACAAAGGTGGGTTTATTTCTGAAAGAATTGTCTTTCAGCCAACCATTGGAAGTAGATAAGTGTCTAACAGCGGGCATGTGCAGTGCAATTACCAAAAAAATATATAAGACAAAGAAAATATTGGAATGAATATATATATATATATATATATATATATATATATATATATATATATATATATATATATATATATATATATATATATAATATATATATATATATATATATATATATATATATATATATATATATATATATATATATATATATATATATATATATATATATATAATATATATATATATATATATATATATATATATAATATATATATATATATATATATATATATATATATATATATATATATATATATATATATATATATATATATATATATATATATATATATATATATATATATATATATATATATATATATATATATATATATATATATATATATATATATATATATATATATATATATATATATATATATATATATATATATCTATATATATATATATATATATATATATATATATATATATATATATATATATATATATATATATATATATATATATATATATATATATATATATATATATATATATATATATATATATATATATATATATATATATATATATATATATATATATATATATATATATATATATATATATATATATATACATATACATATAGTTATAAACAGTAGGTATTCTTTGGAAATAAGTTCGATAGCAATTTATTGATAAATTAATAAAATCACTGTATCTAAAGATATATTTTAAAATATGAGGTATATTTTAAATTTAAAAGTACAGGCGAATACGGACACAGTTAAGAATCTACTGGGATCTCATGACTTTCGTTTTTAAAGAATTCGATATCTATCGATATATATACAGTCCTGTCATCCAACAACACGATATGACTTAGGTATAAATATAATTAGTAATTAGTCCTTAATGTCTTTTCTCTAACCTTATAATTAGAAAAGCAAGAGCTTTTCTATAGCTTTTTTCTAGACCATTACATAATAACGCGCCAAAACGAGTCCCTGGAAAGAAATTCTTGCTTCATCTTATTTACCTCTTTACGTGTCTCAAGTTATTACAGTAAATATTTTTATTTCCTCAGAGAATTGTAAGAGTTCGGGATGGTCTTTTATGCGAGTCATTTGGTAATGCGGTAATATTGTAATGTAGAAGCTTTTAAAAGTTTCTATGTAAAAGCAGTTTAGTTTATTTTTCCTTATTTTGGAATAATAACTTTTTATTAGTTTGAGCCATCATATCTAGTTTTTTTCTCGACTTTCTGCACTATTTCTTAACTTATTGACGTAATGCAGTATTATATGTATATATATATATATATATATATATATATATATATATATATATATATATATATATATATATATATATATATATATATATATATATATATATATATATATATATATATATATATATATATATATATATATATATATATATATATATATATATATATATACATATAATACTGCATTACGTCAATAAGTTAAGAAATAGTGCAGAAAGTCGAGAAAAAAACTAGATATGATGGCTCAAACTAATAAAAAGTTATTATTCCAAAATAAGGAAAAATAAACTAAACTGCTTTTACATAGAAACTTTTAAAAGCTTCCACATTACAATTTTACCGCATTACCAAATGACTCGCATAAAAGACCATACCGAACTCTTACAATTCTCTGAGGAAATAAAAATATTTACTGTAATAACTTGAGACACGTAAAGAGGTAAATAAGATGAAGCAAGAATTTCTTTTCAGGGACTCGTTTTGGCGCGTTATTATGTAATGGTCTAGAAAAAAGCTATAGAAAAGCTCTTGCTTTTCTAATTGTGAGGTTAGAGAAAAGTCATTTTAGGGACTAATTACTAATTATATTTATACCTACAACCTCGATATAGATAGTGCCAATATATACAGTCCTGTCATCCAACAACACGATATGACCGTGTTGTTGGATGACAGGACTGTATATATTGGCACTATCTATATCGATAGATATCGAATTCTTTAAAAACCAAAGTCCATCCCAGTAGTTCCTTAACTGTGTCCGTATTCGCCTGTACATTTTAATTTAAAATATACCTCATATTTTAAAGTATATCTTTAGATACAGTGATTTTATTTATTTATCCCTCTACCTAGCTAGTGTAAAAAAACCCTAGCGTTGTAAAAATTTAATAAAAATCAAATGCTAAGCGCTGCGAACAGAATAAAATACTATAAATAGGAAATATGTATATATGCTATTGACAAGTTTCAAAGAGCGGTCGGTATTTTCGATATGATATCAGAATTGAAATCAAAATATTTATTCATGTCTACGATTTTACTCTATCGAATGACAAAGTTTGTTCGATATAAAAATTAATTAAGTTACAATATTGAAATGAAAATTTGTATAAAATACTATATATTATATTATAAATAATTATATATAAATATCATCGCTCTATTTCCTCTATATAGCAGTGTAAACAGAAGAAACCCATGGCTAAGACACTCTGCTCTTCACTTTCCGCCTTCTTTTGAGAGACATTGCGTCTACCTGTAAATGTAACGGTTTGTAGGATCGATTCCCACTCGGGAAAAATGGATTTCTTCACTTCCATTTTTCGCTTTAGCAACTAGGCAAAGAGCGGCGTTAAGTTTCACCACTGAACGCCGTACTTCCTCGAAAAAAAAGGTAGAACGGCGGGGAATGGAGCGTCTTAACACTGGGTTCCCATAGTTTCTGCTGTTCCCTCTGCCTTCTCTGACATATGCGGGATAAATCGTGAAGACATAAAAAAATGTGATCAAAAGCGTTCGTGCTTGCTCATGGGAGCGATGAAAAGAAGTATAACACACCTGAAAAGAAAACGGAGCCTTTAACCATCAGTGCCAATGCACCACGATGGTCCAACAAGTTGTAGCTTAAAACAAGAATTTTATAGTTTAATTGTTAGACATATTGTAAAATATTTTAGGATATTTAGAATATGCACCAAAATGGAAATAGGTCGATACGAGACACTCGACTCAGCTGTCCGGGGACTCGTTACACAACTACCCTCAATAAATTGCTATCGAACTTATTTCCAAAGAATACCTACTGTTTATAACTGATTTAGTATAATAGAATAGAAACAGTTCGTTTCACAATTTAAGCAGTATTAACTAAGGTTGTTTTTAAATAACTTAATCGTTTTATATTTTGGAAAGAATTACTGCTTTAAGATGAGAGTGCTTTCTTCGACAACACACACGACGTTGCATTTGTGAGAACTATAACAGTAATATAGGTTTTTAAAAATTGTTAATTAGGTTTATAAATAAGATACGAAAACAAGAAGACAAAGAAGAAAAAAAAGAGTATGGAGGGGGGTGCACGGCACGAACGCACGGCTTAATAGTCAAAATGGACGGTTTCCCAGAGGTGCGGTTTGAAATCCCGTTCCTTCGCTTATTTTTAAATAAAACATATACAGTTTTTAATACTAGTATAGTAATATAGTATGTAATGCTTTATTTAATGTATATATTTTTAATATACTTTTATCTTTCACAGGCAACTGCCTGGTTATAGCGGCGGTACTTTGCTCGTCGAAGTTAAGGAGTGTTACAAATCTGTTCATCGTGTCTTTGGCTGTTGCTGACTTACTTGTGGGTGTTGCAGTGTTGCCTTTTTCAGCTACAAGGGAAGTCTTCCAGGTAAAAAATATTTTGATTTTTTTATAAGCTTTTACAATATATAATATAACAACAGATTATTCGCGTATTACATTCGCAAAGTGTTCGGAACGTAGGGTTAAAAAAAATTAAAAAAGCGAATAATCCATGTTAATTTTATTTAAAATGTATAATAAAGGTGAAAATCAAAGATCTTATTATTTTTAAAAGCTTATCTCAAAAGAACTTGTAGAGGACTTATTCAAATAATAAATAACATACCTAATATGACAGTCGTGGTACAGGCGTAGCGCCTGCGTAAACGTGACAGTTTGTGGGTTCGTTTCCCACTTGAGGAAGATAGAATTTTTCATTTCCATTTTTTTGCTCTGGTAACTAGTCAAAGCGCAACGTTAAGCTCCGCCACTCACAAAAATGTAAGGAAATACGTAAGGTGTAAAAGTAAATAACTATACTAACTCCGTCAGGTATCTCCTTTAAACACATTCAGCACGACTTTTCAAAATGAAAAAACAAAACAAAAGGAGGGTAGATTTATTTTTTTACGCTCTCTATATACACCCTCGAAATACGAAAAATAGATGAAGATACGATATACTTTATGTAATAAGCGAGTAAAATGAAAATGTAAATTAAACCATAGTACCTGAAAATAAAACTGAAAACTACTTATCGTTGAATATGCATCGTTTTCAAGTTACCATATTTTGTACTCTATATGCAAGAAATAGAATTGAAATTTCCATACACAAAATGTAGAAAAAATAAAAGTATCGATATCGAAGTTGTTAGGTGATTTTGAGTCTTAATATCAAGGTTTATGGTTGTATTTTAAATACAATTTTAGTTCACAAGGTATGAATGGCAAATACGTATTAGAACAAAAGTGGGGCAAATATGAAGTTAGAGGCAGACTTTCGAGTAGTAAGCGTTATAAAAGCCATAATATCTATTAAAATTTCACAAAATTTGCTAAACAGTGAGATGATTGTAAATATGGTAGTAGTGGGTTCATTTCCTTTATTAAGAAAGTAAAAAGCGTAGTATTGACACTAGGCGCTCTCAATCCATTTTTCTATATGCGGAGTGGCGTAAAGCTTAAAAACGCTCATAAAGCTCCGTTTATTTACTAAATATATCAAAGTCCTCATATCCAAGGTTCAAAATCAAATATGTATGTGAATGCAATATTGAGAACCGTCGTGGCGCAGAGGTGTAAGCGTCTGCCTGTAAACGCGGCGGTTTGAGGGTTCGATTCCCACTCAGGGGAAAATGGATTTTTCTATTTCCATTTTCTTCGCTCTGGCAACTAGGCAAAGCGCGGCGTTGAGTTCCGCCACTCTACACGCAATGCCTCGAAAAAGGCGGAAAGTGGGGACGGAGAAAGCAGGAACTAAGCAACGGAGTGTCTTAACACTAGGTTCATATGGTTCCTGCAGTTCCCTCTGCCTACCCTGCAATATGTGGGATAAAGCGTGATGCTAGAAAAAAAACTACAATATTTCTGAATCCGGCTACATCTGAATTTTCTTTGTTACTTAGCTTTATTTAGGTAACAAGTTCAAATCCTGACACACCAAATATTTATATACTCAATTTCAATAACCATTTGTATGAGCTTATACAATACTGTAGTAACATTTTGAGTTCAAAATGTCTTATATTTTTTATCTAAGGCTATATTAGTACAGTAGCATTGTGACAGTAATTCGATCTTGGATTGTGAATTTCTTTTAAAAATGAATTATTTTTAGTTCTTATTGAAAGTAAAGAACAAAGTGTCTGGACACTGTCTCACCGATTTCTCTCTGCCTTCTCCGTTATAATATGCAGAGTAAAGCTTAAAGCTCTTTTTTTAACTTAATTTTAATTAAGCATATACAAAATCATATTGAAAATATTAAATTAATATACCTATATATAGTATTTATTACAATAAAATGGAAAACAAAAATATTTTCTCATGTTACTTGTACAAAATTTCAAAATTGATATATTAAAGCTTTCTTATAAAGGAAATCCCTCCCCTTAGATAATTTATAGTCTTATATTTAATACCAAAACTCCTTCCCAACAATGTCTGGGAGCCGTGTCTTTTATATACAACCATATATAAATCTATATTTATAATTGAGTTTTCATGGCACAGTGACTGTTTATACGACGGTTCCGAGTTCTCTTCCTATGAGGTGAAAGTTAATTATTAAATGTCCTCGCTTCTTCATTAATGAAGAAGAAGGTGTTCAAATTGATGAAAGTATTGTTAAAACGATATATGAAGTGAGTTGTAAGAGAGGTAAGGAGAGACGTTGACATACGAAAACATAGTATCCAAGATACTGGAGAAAGATCACGTAAAAAGCATGAGGATTCCCCGGAGAGCATGTATGAAGAGGTCAATGACAGTGGACGAGGCGAAAGAGGTATGCAGGGACCGCAGCGTTTAGCGCTCCGTTCTTTCTAAGTGAAATCGAATTTTCAAAAAATATACGATTCTACGCTATCTCTTAAAAAATAATCATTGCTATTTCGTTTCGTCACATATATTTATATCAAATTTAAAGATAATTTTATATTTATAAATTTAGCTAAAAAATATGTATAAAAATAGTAAATATAAAAATAGTGAATTTTAGGGTCCAGGGTTCCAAGCCATCGGTGGTAACGGCTTCCGATTAAGGAACCTACACACACATCCAATTTTTAATACATAAATACTTCATACTTAAGGTGACAAAAGGCTTTTCTACTTCATATTCAAAACAGGAATAAGAAAAAGAACTTGCACCCTCCATCCGGGAAAAAGCTTTAAAAATCCTCAAGCGAAATATGTCATAGTTATTTGTAATAAAAATACGATTGTGAACAACTTTTCCACTATTAATGAGTTTTTTATTGATAGAATCTGTACTTCGCTAGCGGCAACTTATTATTAATGATTCAGCTTTACGGTAAGTCACGAAGAACCTTACCTGATTTATCGGTTATTGTACTTACGCTTACAGCTAATATACGTCTTTTTTACGATACACTTTATATATTAATATAGTAATTTTGAAGTATTTCTTGAGGAAAATGGTAAAACGTATGCCTAGTATGTAAATAAACGTGTTGGTTCTGGGTTCAATCCCTACCAAGGTAATTTTGTATTTGCTATGTTATCTGGTAAGACAACCAATGTTCCGAAATCTAGCGCGAGGTGGGGAAAGAAGTGTTTTAATATTCCAATTTGACTGCTTTATTCGGAATAAAGTGTGAACGTAAACATATAGGGAAAATAGAAATAATTATTTGTAAAGTAATAACAAGAAAGACAATTTTATATTGAACTGTGTGATGGGATGTCACTAAGGAGTGTAAATATTTTTTGTTTTTCGGATCTAGTAATGAGTTTCAATGTTCCTGCTTTTTAGAGAAATAAGGTTTTAAATATATAAACTAAACTTTAAAATATCATTTATAATGCTACATTCAAATATGTAATATCGTAAAACAAAAATATCTCTTGACTAAATAACTCTTTTTCTTCTTCATGCAGTGCCTCTTCACTACTGAAGGTTGGCCGTTAGTTCCTTGAAACTCTCCCTTTCCACGACCAATCGGAACAATTGTTCGACACAGGTGATGCCTGTCCACTCCCTGATGTTTTTGAGCCACGACTTTTTCCGGCCAACGCTGGAAAAAGTCGTGGCTCAAATAAACCTACAATACAAATTTATTTCACAAATTTTCTACTTTCATAATTTATCCGATATCGTTATTTCGCGCATCGTTGTAACTTGTATCCTCATAAAACCGATTTTATCGATTCTCCAGATACTGTACTTTATGATACTAAAATATCCATCGAAGGTTGAAATTAGATTCATATTTTTTTCTTATATTCACGCTTTAACCCGCACGTGGCAGGGTAGGCAGAGAAAACTGCAGGAACCATAGGAACCTAGTGTTAAGATACTCTGTTGCTTAATTCCTCCGTCCCCACTTTCCGCCTTTTTCGAGGCATTGCGAGTTGATCGGCGGAAATCAACGCCGCGCTTTGCCTAGTATTCAGAACGAAGAAAATGCGAATAGAAAAATCCTTCTTTCTCAAATGGGAGTCGAACCCACAGACCGTCGCGTTTACAGGTACACGCTACACCTCTTCGCCAAAACAGGATGGGTCTGACAACGCGGCCATTGTCAAAACTACCTACAGGGTAAAATAATACTAGCCTTCATACAAAAAGCTATTTAACAATTATCAGTAGTTTAGGCACAGGATTATTTTTCGCATTTCGCTGTGTAATGCTTGAGGTAGTCGTAACTAAATAGGAATGACGTATAAGTCTCGTACTACTAAAACACTATTAAACGTGGTCAATCTGTCCTTTCATTAAAAAAATTATCAAATGAGAAAGAGATATATCTTTTTGCAGCTCTGTCAGGATAGGGTATGCTCGCGTCATACTTGACAAATGGTTTTTTATTTTGGAACAATAATTTAATTATTTATTTTGTCAGAAAATTCTTTTTATTTTTGAAAATATTACTTATTTTATAATTTTTCCAAGTTTGTAAAGACTAGTTAATAGCATGCTTTATATTAAGCTCGCCGTAGCATCTACAGCCCTGTATTTATATATGTATGAACATACGTAAACTGAACGTTCGTCGAAGTCTTTTAAGACTTCGACGAACGTCATTCCGAACGACTTACTATTTGATTAAATTAATTCAAAGATGGCCTCTACGGTATTAGTAAACTAGTAATTTATTATATTAAGTCAGGTCAAATCGCAAATCGGGACCAATTAGTTAACTGGTCATATTATGAATAAAACCAAGAAAAATATGATAAATACTATCTTAAAATCGAGGACCGTCGTGGCGCAGAGGTACAGCTTCTGCATGGAGACACGACGCTTTGTGGGTTTGATTCCCATTCGGGGAAGATGGAATTCCATTTTTGTCGCTTTGGCAATTATTCAAAGCGTGGCGTTGGCGTGAAAAGGCTGAAAGCAGAGACCGGAGTGTCATAAAATTAGGTTCCCACGATTCCTACAATGCCGTCTGCCTAGCCTGCTATGAATTAAATAATTTGTAAAACCGAAGAAAGTGGAAAATATTATAGCTCTGAAAAGTCCATCTCCAAGTCCATTGTTTGGGAATCGGCCAACAACTTCACAATACAAAAAGAAAATTCTATAATTAATTCCATACTAAGACAATTTTTTAACCAAATTAAATAAAAAAATAACCCAACATTATCGAAAGAAATAGACGTAAACATCTCATTAAGTGGCTCAGTCTCTAGGAACTAATTTGTACTAGCCTTGCCTTTGTTTAGTCGAACTCTGGATATTTTACAAATAGGTTTTATACTATTTTGACTATTTTCCGTTAAAACAGAAGATGCACATTCTATCTCTTCAAAGTACTATGGAGAGTGAATTTGTTGATTTTCTTTGAACGCTGTTCAAGCTTATTGCTATCTTATACGTAATAGTTTATTTGTTATATATTTTTAATAGACGTTGTAGCGCACCGGTATAGCCTCTGGATGTAAACGATAATATATTGACTGTGAAATTAAATTAACTGTGAAGCTGTGGCGGTGTTAGATTCAATTCCTAAATAGAGTAATATCAAAAAATACTTTAAGAAAACACGTAAAAATTTGAACGCTGCTGCGCTTTCGAACACGCGCCTCGTGTAGATTTACCGTGGATTTTATATTTTTATGATTTTAATGGTATTATAAAAAATCATAAAATATTTGAAATATTTTAGCTTCTTTATATTAAAATAAATGGAAAGCAGGTTAAGAATTGTAATACTAAACTTATGTATGCCTTATGGTAGAATGTACCTGGAACTTAAATTAAAATCTATCTTTACACCAATATTCTGTACCTACATTCGGAGCAAATAAATATTATTATTATTATTATTATTATTTTATTTTTATTTATTTATTTAAGATTCACCAGTGGTAAATACATTAACTCGTACAAAGGTATACAATTTTTACACAACTTAAAACTAAATGCATTACCTATTAAGGTGAATACCACTTGCAAAGATAAAGTTGAAGATGACAAACTTATAAAATAATTAATTGTTAGTAAATTAAGGTTGAAATTGACAAGGATTAATAATAATAATAAGATAATAACATAACAAATATAAGAAAAATAAATTAATTGGCTGACAATTTTGACAATATATTTTTGTGAAACTTGTTTGATGAGTCTCCAAATTTACATAAGCGAGATACAGGTGAATTGCTTCCTAAAACAGTTTTGCGGAAAGGTCTAACTAATGGTGTTATTGGTTTACGTGGAATTATTATTATTAAGTTGAAATACTAAGTTTCTACTTCCTACCCTGTTATATGTATAAAATTGGAATATATTTTTAACATGTGAAACGAAATTTTCGATTACCCTGCTTATCGCCTTTCCGAAGCAATGCACGTTGAGTGGCGGAACTCAACGCCGTGCTTTGCCAGAGCGAATAAGATCGAAATCTGCATTGGGCTTGTATTTTCTATTATTGAAACTAAAAAAATATTATAAAAATAAAACTATAATAAAATCTAAATTAAACACAAAATCTCTCGAAAACTCCTGCTACATACCCCGATGCGGGAAAAAAATTGAAGTTAAAAAAGCTTCTCAATAAAGCTCGCAGAGCACCGGAAGTGATTATCACTTGGAATATTCAATGTGGCGACGAAACTTAATGTCTTGAAAAGATTAACGGCGGCGGCGTAATTAACAGTTATATATTACAGTTAGTTTGTCTGAAAGACCTTGTCTTGGTCTTGGTATAATTGGTATATTTGCTAAACAAAACTATAGTCACTGGTTCATTTTTTTCTATCATTGGAATGAAGATTAGGGAGATTAGGCAACAGAGTGTCATCATATTTAAGTTCTGCCAGTTGTTAGAGGTACATGACGTTTTTAAAGTGAATCATCAGTAAGCAAATATGTATTTTTTTAGATTCAAGCTTTATCCCGCACATACCACAGTAGGTAGAAGGAATCAAAGAAACCATGGGAACCTAGTGTTAAGACACTCCGTTCCCCGCTCTCCGTCTTTTTGAAGCATTGCGTGTTAACTCACCTTTGTATTGTTTCCAAAGCGAAGCAAATTGAAATGGAATATCCATCTTACCTTCATGCGGATCGAACCCTAACCTACGAAGCGTACTCACGATATATGTAATCGTTGAAACCCTATAGTAAATTATTTAATTTTTATCACAATTGTTTTAAGTATGGTCAAACATACATGTATACATACATACAGCCTCACACTTTAAACCTATCAAAGTTGTCAGAGAGGTCAATGCATACTCTTTTTCACCTCATCCACTGTCAATAACCTCTTCATATCTATGTGACCTTCCTCTAGTTCATTTATCTGTTTTCTAGAAGGTCAAAAGAAATGTCCCCAACACTATATTATATATAGCCATAAGCTACATCTCTTCTATTTTGCCCAGTGTGTAAAGACCCTAATGAAAAGATATCTTGATTTTCCTTTATATTTACAACGATGGGAATCTGCTTTGTAATGCTGAGGCAAGTTTATGTTTGTTCCACAAAAGTATATTTAAAATGAGAATATTAATTTTAATAGAAAATCGCCTAATAAGTTACGTAACCCAAATTATTCCATATATACAATCACACAATCAGGTATGCCAAAGTATACTAATATAAGTTATCCACGAATATAAATTATATAAATAAATAAATAATTTTTTTCGTAAATAGATTCTCTGAAAACGTTTCGTATTTAAACATTTACCTAATATTTTTCAATTTGAATAAATATATTGTAAAAATAAATTTAAAACTCTTATTACTTGCACCACAGACTCAAATCAACGAGTGGTTCTGTAAACTCATTCAATGCACGACGCAAAAGCATTCAAAGCGGCAATAGCGGAAATACAGTTCACTTTAAAGATTATTTTTCTATCTTTTATATAATTTATACATATGTTCTATAATATTGCACATAGGCATATATTTGTATGTACTTATTGTATAGAAATTACATATAAACCAATATGTAGGTTGTAAGTTGGCGTTCAAACGTTGAATAGGTTGAATAATATGAATACGACACTTAGTCATTTCTTTATAATGTAAAGACTAGTGATACTTGAACATATTAATGAACGTAGCACGTGATATTTTGGATACTTAGTCGTATCTTAGTTACTTAAAGACACAGACAGAAAGATTATGAGTCCCACTAAAAAGATCTTACAACACAACATCGACTGGCTCTTCTAAAAGCCTCAATATATATTTCAGTTAACATTATACCCATGAAGCGTTAAAGAGAGTATACAAGGAAAAAAATTAGAGTTTTATATAACTACATTAAGGCTTTTGGTAGTGTGCATCGCTCTTCATCTAGATCCCTGAAACCTATATTAAGATTATCAGACATGATACAACGTCTCTGCCTCTTAAATGATCAAGAATGATCCTCCGTATCAAGTGACAGGATCTTATTTGAAACACTGAGGTTCATCATGACTCACCATGGTACGTTCTGAGCATGAAAGGCAAAGTCTACAGAAGGTATTCTTCTATTCCAAACTGTCAAACAGAAGACGCAATCGAGGTGGACAATGTCTTCGCTTCAAGGATGTTATGAAAGCCATCTAAAAGCCATCTAACATGCGGTAAATCGAGTGCTAAGTGGGAGGGGCGAGCTTATCTCGGACCGGAATCGCGTAGTATTGTTTATACAATATAGGTTATTTTAAAGAACAAATTTTAGAAGATCTTGATGAGAAACCAAGCTAAAGCCCGCCTATACGTACAACCCAAATGGTCAGATTTACTGTTTTTAAATAAATTATAAGAAAATAAATTAAGTTAATTACTTAACTAGCAAAAATGTCATTATATAAACTAGACAAAGCATGGCCTCGAGTTCCGCCACTCAACACGCAATACCTCGACAATGGCGGAAAGCAGGAAACAGAGTGTCTTAACACTAGATTCCTATGATTCCTGCAGTTCTGCCAACCCTGCTATGTATGAAATAAAAAGGTTATTGCTTTACCTTTTTAAAAAAGAAAAAAAAATGCTTAAAAAAAGTAAATAAGGCCAAACAATGATATTATAGGATCATCTGCACCATACGTGTAATTCCCACGACAAATTTAAACAAGCTTAAACAAGATTAAATAATAAACAGGCATTTTCAGTAACAATATTCATTATTATTATTGTAATTCAATTAAATCTGAACGCCATGTGACGTTTCCGTTTTGTTACTACCAAGGTAACTCGAAACGGATGCGGATATGGAGAACTTAATATAGTAAAAAGAGAATCTACTTTTTTCTTTCTTTTTTGTTTAGCTTCACAGCTTATGGCAGGGTTGGCAGAGGGAACTGCAGGGACTATAGGAACTTAGTGTTAAGACACTCCCTGCTTTCCGCCTTTTTAGAGGCATTGCGTGTTGAGTGGCGGCATTACGTATATTGCATTACCTACCTAGTTTCTGTGATAACATTGTCAAGTATTTTAATTAAGATGTATTTTCAGATAGATCATACACGTTGTTTCGATACTGTTATCTTAATGTATTGGTAGTTATACCTACGCGTTTGATTGTAGAGGAAGTGAAACCACTACAGTTTTTGGTTAACTGTTTCAACTGTTGATTTAAATATGGCATGTTACCACATTCAGTATAACTCAGTAAATTGTGTATACGTAAATGTTTTAAATAGATTAATTTAATAGATTCTCTCTTGAGAAGCGTTATGGTGCAAAGACGTAGCGTCTACCTTTAAACACGACAGTTTGTGGATTCGATTCCCACTCGGGGAAAATGGATTTTCTTGTTTTCATTTTGTTTGCTCAGGCAAAACGCGGCGTTGAATTCCGCCACTCAACACGCAATATCTCGAAAAAGGCGGAAACGAATGAAAAGGATCGGGGAAAGCAGAGATTTAGCTACGAAATGTCTTAGTACTAGCTTCCAATGGTTCCTGCAGTTCCCTCTACCTACCCTGCCATGTGCGGGATAAAGCACGAAGATATTAAAAAAAAGTTTCTCTTTTACTCGTAGTAGGAGTGATACCTGATTGGACGTGAGCTCATCTCGCTGCGATACATGTTAACATAATATAGTATATATTATGTATATGTATGTATATGTCTGTATATATTCATATTCGTGCTTGCATTTCAAATGAAATTAGACATAGTTTTAATGTAAATATTGTGACCATTTGGTTAGTAAGCTAATTTTTAACTAAAATTAATTGATTTCTTCTTTTATTTATACTAATTAGAACCGTCGTGGTGCAGAGGTGCAACGTCTGCCTGTAACGCGACCGTTTCTGGATTCGATTCCCACTAGGGGAAGAATGATTTTTCTATTTCCATTTTCTTCGCTCTGACGACTATTCAAAGCGCGGCGTTGAATTCCGCCACTCAACATGCAATACCTCGAAAAAGGCGGAAAATAGGGACGGGGAAAGCAGGGATTAAATAACGAAGTATCTTTACACTAGGTTCCTATGGTTCCTATGGTTACAAAAAGCATGAACCTAAAAAATAATTTGCATTTCTTCTTATCTCTTACAGATTTGGATATTCGGCGACGTGTGGTGCTCAGTATGGCTCGCGGTAGATGTTTGGATGTGCACAGCATCTATACTGAATCTATGCGCAATATCTTTAGACCGTTATGTAGCTGTGACCAGACCGGTGAGCTACCCTAGCATCATGAGCAGGAAGAGAGCAAAGGCCTTGATAGCTGGTCTTTGGGTATTGTCTTTTGTGATCTGCTTCCCGCCGTTAGTTGGATGGAAAGATAAGCGGGTAAAATGTTTGATTAATTTATTATAGTTAAATATATTTAACTGCATACATGCATTTTGTATTTTAAGGAACATAATGTGATCTAAATTAGTATATGTTGAATGAAAAAGCTATGTTAAAGTTGCTAAATATTTTTAAATTCTTGGGTTAGTGACAAGTGCTAAGTGATTGGTGATAAATGATAAGATAAATTGCGGGTTCAATTTTTCTCGGGGACTTTCCATCCATTGATTTAAAAATAAAAAAAAAATATAAAAAATATATATGATATAAATAATTTATTACAAGAAATGCAGAATACTCATATAAAATATATGTATGTCTGATTTATGTTTCATTTATTTTTCAAATAAGTTTGGCAAATACGGCAATAAATAAATTAATTGGAATAGAGGTTGATTACTGAAATAGCATTCCCTAGATTTAGATTTCAGGTCGCCTGATCGTCGCCAGGTCGTCCTCTATGAAGCACAAAGGTTAAACCTGCTTACAGTTAAAGTTTATATAACATAAAGCTGCTTCGAAGTTATATATATATATATATATATATATATATATATATATATATATATATATATATATATATATATATATATATATATATATATATATATATATATATTATATATATATATATATATATATATATATATATATATATATATATATATATATATATATATATATATATATATATATATATATATATATATATATATATATATATATACGCAAATATGTATGTCCTATCACTCTGTGGTATTGATACTCATTTATTAGAAAGGTTTTTGTCACCACAATTTTGGTTTTGTTTGTGACAGACTGAGAAATTAAAACATTCGTTTGTAAATTAATTGATTGCTTAATATGAAATATGTATACTTAAAACATAATTATATCTCTAATATAGTACCTAATTAGAATAATTAGCAATATAACCAAGGAGTACTTCTAACTGGATACTGAACGTCGTAGCGAAGTAGAACAATATTTAGCAGTTTTGGCAATAGTGTGCAATTACCATCGTTTAAAAGCTTTCACTTAACCACTCTGATACACCAAATAAGGCGTTCAGTTTCGTCTCTTTCTCGAAGATTACGACAATCGCACAGTACGACACAAATTAAAGTATCATCCACACCATCTGGACACGTGGAACTCCACTACTGTGCGATTCCGTAGGAACTTTTTTTCCACGTACCACATTACTGTGGAATAACCTACCTGCGGCAGTGTTTCCAGATCGATACGACATGGGTACCATCAAAAAGCGCATCTACCTCCATCTTAAAGGCCGGCAACGCTCTTGTAACACCTTTGCTGTTAGACAGGGCCGTAGGCGTCGGTGTTCACTTACCATCAGGTGACCCGAACGCTCGTTTGCTTTGTCCTTCGCATAAAAAAAAAGATTGAACAAAGAATAGGAATTACATTTTGCTACCTTTTTATGCAGAAAGAAGTGTAAAATTGCAATTTGTGAGAATAAAAGTCTGGATTCTAGACAGTGCTAACCTCAAAATGCAAAAAAGCGTTTAACATGACGGTCTTGTTAGTCCCTTTTAGATAATCAACGTAGCGAACGTGACCAGGTTGCCAATTGAGGCTGGGTTTTAAAAACCAAATTCGGTATTAAGAGCATATATTATATTAATTTGAGGACCGTCGTGGCGCAGAGGCGCAAAGTCTGCCTGTAACGCGACGGTTACTGGGTTCGATCCCCAGTCGGAGAAGATGGATTTTTCTATTTCCATTTTCTTCGCTCTGGCATCTAAGGCAAAGCGCGGCGTTGAGTTCCGCCACTCAACACGCAATGCCTCGAAAACGGCGGAAAGTGGGGACAGAGTAAGCAGGGACTAAGTAACGGAGTGTCTTAACACTAGGTTCGTATGGTTCCTGCAGTTCCCTCTGCCTACCCTGCCATGTGCGGGATAAAAGCGTGAAGCTAAAAAAAAAAAAAAAAAAAAAAAAAAATAGCCTATATATGTGTAACTGAATTAAGTTATATATTTATATATTATTCTAAGTTGAGTTCCGCCACTCAACACGCGATGCCTCGAAAAAGGCGGGAAGCGGGGACGGAGACAGCAGGGACTAAGCAACGGAGTGTCTTAACACTAGGTTCCCACGGTCGCTGCAGTTCCCTCTGCCTACCCTGCCATGTGCGGAATAAAGCGTGAAGCTAAAAAAAATAAAGTAAAATGTTTTGTTACAATTATTTATTTATTATTTTTTTTAATTATTTATATTATTTATTATTTTTATATTATTACTAGATGTTACCCGCGGCTTCGTTCACAGTTTTTAAATGTATTACGCACATTATATTAGTGGTATGCCCGAGTTCAAATATCTTAGTAATTCGTAACATTTACCTACACAGTCTTGATAATGCTAGGTACTAAATACTAATATTGTTGTTTGATTTGGACCAACGTTACACATTTAAATGATTATGATAAAGGTATTATTATGACTTAACTGTTTTTGGTCTTTTTTAAGCCTGAAATAAATGTTAGAAATATTATACATTTTTTTTAATAAGATGTCCTTTATAATTTGCTACAACACAATAGTATGTAAGTAAGATTTTGATTATCTAATCACGCAACTGAGGGATGATTCTTCTCGTGATGATGATTCTTTAAACAAAAAACGAAGGAAAGCTTAGTATTCATGTAAACAGCTTTAATTTTCATCTTTAAGCTTCAAAATTGATGGAATTTTATAGAAACTTACCCCCCTTTTCACTCCCGTTAAGGCAGAATTTCCAAAAATCTTTATGGCGTCATTCTTAATTTCTAACTAAATAGCTAAATATTAATTTTAATTGAATTAGCTTCAAAACTGACAGAATTTCATACAAACTTACCTTCCCCTTTTACCCCCTTAAAGAGCGAATTTCTAAAAAAAATAGAGCCTATATGTTAGCCAGGACTAATAGCTATATAACACACAAGTTTCATGAAAATCCCTCCAATGGTTACATATGTTACTTATTTAATTTGCACCGAAGTTCATTTGCGTAATCAATCCTATTCTTGTATAACCAGTGCGGCATTTGCTAAAAGTTGTCTATATAAACTAGCTTGTTGCAATAAAATTATTTAAAATGTGTGCTGCAAAGTATAAATAAATACGAGTATATAAAATACCTTAACGACCATCGTGGCGCAGAGGCGTAGCGTCTACGTGCAAACGCGACGGTTTGTGGGTTTGATTCCCACTCGGGGAAAATGGATTTTCTATTTCCATTTTCCTCTCTCTGGAAACTAGGCAAAAACGCGGCGTTTAGTTCCGCCACTCAACACGCAATATCCTTGAAAAAGGCGGAATGCAGGGACTAAACAACCGAGTATCTTAACACTATGTTACTATGGTTTCTGCAGTTTTCTCTGCCTACCCTGCCATGTGCAGGATGAAGCGTGAAGACCTAAAAAACCGTAAAAGTACCTTTAATGAAATTCTACAACAAAGACCTACATTCCTTCTTACAGCCAGACGAATCAGAGCTCACAGAAGATTGGAACATAAACCCACCCTGTCCCTGGACGTGCGAGTTGACGAACGACGCTGGTTACGTGGTCTATTCCGCGTTAGGTTCCTTCTACATACCGATGTTTGTGATGCTTTTCTTCTATTGGAGGATTTACAAAGCTGCTGTTAGAACTACTAAGGCTATAAATCAAGGATTTCGCACCACTAAAGGTTTGTATTTTATTGTTTACTCTATATAATTGCCTATATAAAAATATTCCTACTTACACAAAAGAAGAATGTAAGACAAAAAGAACACTATGACTTTAAACTCTATTCCAAAATTGCAAACAGATTCTGGTGCTTTTTGGTATGAATGAAGAATTAACATATTATGATCTAAGTTTCTTTTCCCTACCCTGCTATACGCACAAATAAGCGTGTACCTAAATTAACACTGACCTTCCACCCAATGTTATAGATATAACATTCTTTTTCAGAGAAATATGACAATCTTTGGAGGAGGCTTTTACCTGATAGGGGTTTATACACATCAATGACATCTTTATTCAATTATCTTTATTTAATCATTTTTATTATTATGAAGATTATTATTACGATTAATAAAATTATATAATAAAATTTTAATAAAAAATGATTTTATTTGATTTCGATTTATGTATAAAATTAGTAAACCTAACATTATTATACTTATAATCAACTCTCATTGAATGTACTAGAAACACAAATGTTGCCAATTCTATTTCCAGGTCGAGGGCTGGGTAGCCGGTTCGATGACAATCGGCTGACGCTACGCATTCACCGTGGTAGAGGGTCCGCCAGACCGCACGGGTCGCCGCTATCTACAGCATCCAATCACTCAACAAGCACTTCTCTGAGCGCTTCACCTGAGAGGCTCAGGCGGTAAGAGCTTAATATATATGTATCAATTTATAATGACATTGGTATTGAAGTACCAGTAATAACATAGTGTTTTAAAAAAACTAAAAAACGCATTAGTATCTCTCTATTTTACTATGTTGTAGGTAAAGTCAAAAGAAACCATAGATTTTTTTTTGTCTAAAATAAAATGAAGTTTCTGGTTACTTTTCATTAAAAAGAACTGCTTGGCATAAATATTTGAGATCATTATCTATATTATCTTATATTTAGAGAAGGAATATTAGCTGCTAATACAAAATAACACAATGCAAAAATGGTTAAAAAGAAAACACTGCTACAGTCTCGTCGATCTTTTGTAAGAAAAAGTTAAGGTCAAGAGCCAAGTCAAGATCTGACCAGTCTCAAGTATTATAAATAAGGTTGTATATCATTAAAAAGAATTTCTTTTTCAATTTTTGCATATTGGAAATTATTATGTCATTGATTATTGCGTCATACAGTTGTGGATTTATCGTACTACTGTAATTATGGACAGAATAAATAATTAATATATTTCTAGTGGTTTCAAAGAAAGTCAGTTAATAAGAAATTCCTTTGCTCCTTGCCAATAATTAAGATACTCAAGAAAATTACTTTTTCTTCTGAATTAGATTAAACAGAAAAAGATTTCGGCCTACTTAAAATTATTAGCCTACTTATAAAAAATTGAAGAAATTAAGCTATATACGAAGTAGCTTAAAAATATAACTACATCTTCCATTTTAAACAGAAGCTTCAAATTTTAGACATTCCAGTGCAAGACGAGCCCACGAAAAAGTGAAGATATCAGTTTCCTATCCATCGTCTGAGCATATTTGTCCAGCTCACGAGAACTCCAGGTCTCCGAGCAGATCGCCCAGTCCATCTCTATACGCTGTCCATTACGAGAGAGATGGGAGAGAATTGACGGAGAGTAGACTGAGGGTGAGGCCATCCCATCATTTAGCTCCAGGGCCCTTATACGATGAATTTGATGATAAGCCTAGAACTCGGCGTATGGGGAAACGGAATATTAAAGCACAAGTAAGTAACAGAAGCAATAAAAAATATATTTTATAACTTTTATTTAATTTTATGCCTATCATAGAATTTTAGGAACAATTTTACTATTTCTACTGTTAATCCCGTAAAATTAGATGGAAGAATGAAAGTACTCCCCTTTTTAGTATTAAGACAAAAGACAACATTTTTTTTAACCAAAAACGGTAACAAAAAAGGAAGGAATAAGCGAGACGCGGCTTCATCTTAATTTTTTTTTTTTAGCTTCACGCCTTATCCCGCACATGACAGGGCAGGCAGAGGAAACTGCAGGGACCGTGGGAACCTAGTGTTAAAACACTCCGTTGCTTAGTCCCTGCTTTCCACCTTTTTCGAGGTATTGCGTGATGAGTGGCGGAACTCAACGCCGCACTTTGCCTAGTTTTATCAGAGCGAAGAAAATGGAAATAGAAAAATCCATCTTCTCCGACTGGGGATCGAACCCAGAAACCGTCGCGTTACAGGCAGGTTGTGCCTCTGCGCCACGACGGTCCTCATCTTTATATTATTTCTATACAATAAATATATATATATATATATATATATATATATATATATATATATATATATATATATATATATATATATATATATATATATATATATATATATATATATATATATATATATATATATATATATATATATATATATATATATATATATATAAACTAATGCCGTCTTATGCAAAGAACACACACACACACACAATATGTTATCGAACATATAATATCGATTTAAAAAAGTGCAGCCTGGAATTCGCGTAAAATTTACTGTAAACGATTGTAAAGCCCCAATGTATCAGCCTCAAGCAATATTTATTTGATTATACTATTTAATAGTTTAAAACAATACTAAAAACGTTTTATTCTTGATTATGTAAATTTTATAGGTAAAACGTTTCCGTATGGAGACAAAAGCAGCCAAGACCCTCGGCATCATAGTGGGTGGTTTCGTCTTCTGCTGGCTTCCGTTCTTCAGCGTCTACGTGGTACGAGCTTTCTGCGGGGACTGTGTGACACCTATAGTGTTCAGTGTACTGTTCTGGCTCGGATATTGTAATTCTGCGATAAATCCACTGATTTATGCGCTATTTTCGAAAGATTTTAGGTAAGATGGCTTTTGGTTATATATGTTTTAAAAATCTTAAGGAGGCAGTTTGATAAAAGATTTTTATATATTAGAACTTGAACAGTTCAATTGATAATTGAATAATCAAATTGGATTTGCTTGAAAAACATTTGCGCTTTTTGTCAATCTCAAAACTTTTGTCTTTTAACAAAAAAATATGTCTAACTTTCCCGTTCCTAAAATGTGATGAGCTAATATAAATAAATCTCTGTTAAGACAACCGTGGTGTGGCGGCACAGTATATGAATGTAAATGCCAGAGTTTGAATTCAGTTGTCGTTATTATTACTCTTTCCATTCCCTCGTTCTGTTAAAGAAATAAACCTTGGTGTTCCGTCATTCACCAAGCAATGTCTCAATATTAATCGGAACATAGAAAACAGAATGTTTTAACTCTTAACTCCTTATATATATATATATATATATATATATATATATATATATATATATATATATATATATATATATATATATATATATATATATATATTATATATATATATATATATATATATATATATATATATATATATATATATATATATATATATATATATATATATATATATATATATATATATATATATATATATATATATATATATATATATATATATATATATATATATATGTATATATATATATACATATATATATATACATATTCGTTCAAAATTTTGTTACATCATACTCAAAAAAACATTCTCTTACAGATTCGCCTTCAAACGCATTATATGCAAATGCTTCTGCGCCGGCGGCGGCAAACGTCGCGAGTCAGCCGCAGAGGAGGTTACGCGGCGTCGACCTCCGCACTCTCACTCACACTCGCTGGAAGAGGAGAGCTCTTTGCATAATACTAGTACTGACAGGTGAATGACAGTGTAACTAAAATATACTACATTAAATATTTTTATGATTTTTAAAGTGTCAATCCACACTGAAGATAGAAAAAATACTTAAAGAAAACATAAAAATTTGAACGCAGCGGGACTTGAACCCGCGCCCTCTTTCGAACCATGCAAGCGCGATGCGCGCATGAGCCATGCGTTCTTCATCACGCTGCGTCGAAATTCTTATATGTTTTATAGAACACAGGTGATATTTTAATGGTTACAACAATAAATTGCCTTTTTTTACTAAATAGATAAGAAACACTTTTACTCTTAAAACTTTCACCAAAGCTTAATAAAAACGAAACAAACACTTATTAATAAACTTAATAGTATCTGAAATCTTAATTTAAATATGTTTCGTTTATTTTTTTATACGTATGTATGTGTGTGTGTATATATATGAATATATTATATGAATGTATTTATATGTAATTATAATAAGTATATGTCTATTTACTTCTGTGTGTGTATGTATGTATATTTTCTATGCCTTATGTATTGATTTTTTTTATTATTATTTTTTTAAACATTATATTGCATTTTTCTGTCTTCTCGTACATTTTGCTTTCACCCATTTTCACAGGTTGTCTGGAAGAGATCTCTTATAGAGATAAGTCCACCTTTGCCAATGATATTTCTATGTTTCTGTCTATCATATATATTTTTTTTAATATACAGAATATTGTATATTTACAATGCTGTATTAAAATTAGTGTCACGTTTTTTTCGGAATAGAAAAATTTTAAATCTTTTCATCACTTATTAAATGATTTTCCTTCAACAGGTGACGTCAAGCCATGCGACGGCAAAATGCACAGTTTCACAGCACCGTCGCTTGTGTATAGATAATTAATATATAAAGTAACATCATATAAAATGATATAAATCCATATAAATGTGTTTAAAATGTAAAATAAATATATATGTATGTTTTAAATTAATTCTTCTTCTTCTTCTCTTTATTTATGGCGTTTCGAGGTTTTAAATTAATTGAACCTTTAAAATAAATATCTTTTTTATTTAAAATTATCAGCTGAATAAGTGTTTTTAGTTACTAAGTAGGTTTTTATTTTCATAAAATTATTAAAAAATATTCCTAAGGTTACTCCATTTCTAAATATATCGTAAAAAGTAAGCATAATTTATATAAATAATATAATGAATGTGAACATTTAGCTTTTAATATAAATATCTCTTAAACAAAGAGCTTATACCTTAATAATTCTGAATGTAATTTAAAATTTAAATTAAATGTAATAAATGTAACAACTTCCTCAACTAAAATCTTTAATGAAGCCGTATACGTAATCTAACCTACCTCATTGATTGTAATTTTTTTTAATTATGAACTTACGTTAAGATATTTATTATATTTGTTTATAACTTACTCACTTATAATTGTGTGATAAGTACAATATATACATATAAATACTGTAATTGAAAAAATAAATAAGGGAAACATGACTATTTCAAAATCTACGTGCTTACTTTTTAATGTTATAATTTATAAACCAAAGATTTTAACCAAAATCAATACTTATTTATTATTTTTGTAAGCTAATTAATTGAAAAATATTTTTAATTGTTTTAATACTATATTTTAATTGTTTTAATACTCGAATGATCTTTAAAATAATATATGGGTGTGTTCGATGTTTTATTATAATTATTGTCTGTTAGACAGAATTTATATAATAAGTCTGTAAAAAATAAGTAAAAATATATAAAATGTTATAAATTACCTTTTATTTTATTTCAAATTATCCTTTAAAAATATTTTTTTTATATTAAGGAAACATATAGGAGAAATATATTTTTTGTTTACTTTGTGCAATACAAATGCAAAAGATGATAAAATAAATTCACCTAATAAATGTGTTTAAACTTAATATTACTGAAATATTGAATAAATTTAATGATACATTCATTATTGATTATATAATTAAATTTATTTTGTATTTCAAAAAAAAACTTTGTTTTGAGTAATATTAATAATGAAATATAATTAAATGTCTAGAACAAGTTAAACAACAAAGGCAGAATTTAATGAAAAACAAGGGCAAATAAATATAGACGTTAATGTATACAAGTATAAATTATTACATATTAAAAAAAATTGTAATACATATGTACTAATAACATTACATTTATATCTCCATTTATACTTGTATGTTATCTGTTTAATATATTATCTGTATAATATTATCACATTATATAATCTATCACTGTCTGGTCATTCAACCAACGTCGCTGTCAACTGTCAAACGTCAAAACAAATTGACAATGGCGGGTCAACAGTCAACATTTTAGTCGAGTGAGCGTCGTCGTGGCAAAGTGATGTGATAAATAACTTAGGCTTATCTTATCAAATTACGTTGATTTATGTTTTTATTTTAACGCCCACGATCTTCCTGTCGTAAACAAAATGGAACCGATGTTCTTTGGCGGTGTAGAAGGGTAAGTTGTTATAATTTCTACAGTTCACTTATACTTGTTAGAAAGTAGAAAGGTACGCATTGGTTTGCTAATTATAAAATTAGCTGCACTATTATATAAAGATATATTATTGCGTTATTTTCACACGAAAAATTTTAACTGTGACTTATTCTTATCAAATTTAATTACGTTATTTTATGCATTTTTGCCTTACTTAGTACATTAATATTTTTAAGTACAAAACGTTTTACTCGTGCCATGTTGTTTTGAGTAAAACAACACCGGTGCAATAATAATATAATTGATAATAAGCTTTATATTGAACTAGATAAGAACTTAATTAAAGTGTTTATGTATATAGCAAAATAAAAATGCGCTCGGTATTCAACAGAGGCAACCTTGAAAGTTTTACGCTTACTTTTCTACAAGATTTATTATTTATAAATTTGCTTTCAATTTCAATCATTCTTTTTTTAAAAAAATAACCCATAAAACATGCAGATCAAGTTTCACACATAGATATATATTTTTATTTGGCCACCTAACATGCAATGCATGAAATTTTGAAAGCGGAGAACGGAGTGTTTTAACACTAGGTTTAGCTCTATATATGATATTTAAAAAAATGAGTAAACAGATGATTAACACCAGCAAGATTCTTTCCAGTTTGTCTCACTAGCCACGAAAGGCAGCCTTTCACATCTTTAAAAAATAAACAAAATTAAACTAGTTAATAACACCTGGTAATAACAATACTGCTTCATATATGAAAAACATATGTATGGGTCGGATCGTCTGTTTATCGGGAAATGTTTATTATGTTAAATTAAGTTATCGTTTCAATGTACCTTGTCGTGTGCTTAAAAAAAATTAAACTTCTATTCGTCCATATGTCGGACGAAGTCGCTGGCAAAAACTAGTATCCTTAAAAACCTATACATGTACTATTTTAACAGAATTTATAAAGGAACATGTTCTTATAACGATTGGTGCCTTTTTCATGAAATATGTTTTACTTTAAAATTTTATTAAATCTTAAAATGTCTTGAAAGTTCTAAGTAACCTATGAATTAAGTTTTTAATTCTCCACTCTCCGCCATTTCAGAGAAAAATAGAAAATAAAACAAACATATGTGTTTAAAATTTCAAATATTGTTTAAATATTATCTACGAGAGTGCACGATGTAAATAGAAATATGTACTGTACATATATAAACCATATAACTATAGTATATTGTACTATATACGTATTTGTCGGCGCTAAGCCAGAGTTTCGACAGTAGGTGGACATTTTTTTATAATAAAAATATAAACTAATATTAATTGGTTTATTTTCGTGCGATAATGATTGATTAACTGCATTGAGCAGAATTCCAATAGAACTTCTTGATTTTATATAATTTAGTCCCTTTTTATGTGATTAAAAATAAGATAACAAGTAATTCCTTTTGATATTTGAAAATGAGAAGAAACACACATTGCCTCGAAAAAGCAGGGACTAAAGAATGGAGTGTCTTAACACTAGGTTCCTTCGGTTCCTGAACTTCCCTCTGCCTACCTTGCCATGTGCGGGATAAAGCGTGAAGACAAAAAAAAGAAGAAATTTCGTAGCATTCCATGGGTTCACGGTGCGGGAACCGGGCTCATCGCGTTGTATAAATAGATCTGAGTAGCGCATGAGTTCCGCCACTTAAACAAATATATCCTAAAAATGATGCTGAAAATATTGGACTGTAGTTTCCCTTATTAGAAAATATTTTTCCAAAAATAAAATCTCATTTGCGTCTTAGTACACCTTTTCATGTTTTCTATATAAAATATTAAATCATAATTTCAATTTAATTAAATTAAATAATGTTACCTAAATTGTTCTTGTAAAATTCTGACATTCGCTTTGTTGACTAACTCAAAAGTTAAAAAATATTTTTAGTCTTCAAATTAAGTATTCGTCAAACAAGATTCAACGTCGTCTCGGGCTAGTACCCGAGAAAAAACTTCTAATGGTTAAGGCTAAACCATACATAGTGACCCGACACTTGACATATGTCATAGGATTCGTATTATTCTTTCATCCAACCTTGCTGTCGGCCTGATTTGCACATCGCTAAGTCTTGGTGTTATTGTGTGGTGATATTTTTCAGTTTGTCGAAATTATTGACATTTTGTATATCCGAAACTAAAAATCACTGAAAATTCCTATACCCTTGACCTAAACCATAAAGTTAGTGTTTACACAACATGAAAACAAAAACAAGTCCGACACAGTCGCAACCTTCTTGACCCGCTGTTGATAGATCTGTAGAAATTAGGTCAGTTTTGATTGTATTTGTGTGAAACAATATTCTTTTTCATTTTACTTTACTCATCCGTAGTGATAGTGTGGGGCAAATGATTAGTGTCACATTATATTTAGCAATAAATATACAAACATATATATAAATGTTTTTTTACTCAAAATTTACTTTTGTTATTTGGCTATGGTAATAATGGTTTAAAGTAATGTTTCATATTTCTGTCATTGAAAATTATGATAATTATTACAATTTGCCATTGAGTCAAGGATCACTCAATATTTAACTAATTATACGGAAAAAGAAAGAAAAGAGAGCATTATCACCATTTGGCCTAAGGGACACTGAGTGGACCTGGATTTGGTACATTCGAAAAAAATTACAGATGACAAATACATTACATTATTGTATATTACACGTTAATGTCCCATGTAGTTGAGCCCCTGAGCTATCAAAGGCATGGAAAAGTAGGCTCAAGAGCTAATAACTATAACAATTATATAAAAACAATTAATAATTATAAAGAATCAATTTATGAAACCATTAATGAAGACAATTAGTTATGTTCTCAATACATTTTTATAAATAGTCGTACTTTTTTTCTTTAGCTACTGCCGAGGTAAAAACAGGTTAAGCGAGTTTCTCTACTGCCAACTGCCCTATAAATGTAAAATAATAATAAATAAAAATAAAATAATACTAATAATTAATTATTTAATAATCAACCGTCAGGACCGTCGTGGCGCAGAGGCGCAACGTCTGCCTGTAACGCGACGGTTTCTGGGTTCGATCCCCAGTCGGAGAGGATGGATTTTTCTATGTCCATTTTCTTCGCTCTGGCAAACTAGGCAAAGCGCGGCTCAACACGCAATGCCTCGAAAATGGCGGAAAGCGGGGACGGATAAAAGCAGGGACTAAGCAACGGAGTGTCTTAACACTAGGTTCGTATGGTTCCTGCAGTTCCCTCTGCCTACCCTGCCCATGTGTGGAATACAGCGTGAAGCTAAAAAAAAATCCATTTTTTTTTGGCAGCTATGAGTTACATACATAGTTACTTGAAGTAAATAAATAAGTAAGAATATGTTGGATAAAAAAAATGTTACACTTTGCTTTAATTATATTTTACACTTTGCTTTGCCAATTATAAGTATTCTTTTATCGTCAAAATACAACAAAAAGTAGTATATATACTCAATCGAAATAGTGAACATGTTATATCGCTTTAGGCCTTATCCCGCTTTTAGCAAGATAATCGCAGGAACTGTGGGATCCTGGTGTTAAGACACCCTTTCCCCGCTTTCCGAGGCATTGCGTGGTGAGTGGTGGAATTCAACGCCGCGCATTTAGTTGCCAGAGCAAAGAAAATGGAAATGAAGTAACTTATCTTTCTCGAGTGGGAATCGAAGCCATAAATCGTCGCGTTATGCAATGTTGGCTTCGTTAATAAATTAGCTGTGCAATTAAAAAATAATTTCCCATTCAAACTTAAAAAGACCTATACAAAAAAATTTACTCGAATTAATAGTTCCCGACATAAGCGTGATTAACCAAACTTTTCAACTTTAATATTGGTGTAAAAGTATAGATTTTCTACGCACAATATTTTGAACCATCATTCATCACTCTTTGAAATATCTCACAACTACATCTATTATCTAAAACACGTTATCAAAGATACTGGGAGTAAGGTCACGTAAAAAGCATAAGAACTCCCTGTAGAGCATGTATGAAGAGGCTAATGACAGTGGACGAGGCGAAAGAGGTATGCAGGGACCGCAGCGTTCGGCGCTCCGTTCTCTCTGACTACCCCGCTTGGGATAAAGCGTGAAGCTATATATGTAGGTATATATGTATAGGTATATGTATGCTAGTAATATAGAAACAAATATTTTTCCTGTACAAGACAAAATAAAACAGAATTTAGTATGCTACAAACGTTTACACATCAAGGCTTAGATGTTAATGCAAAATGAAATTCCTTTGTCCTTGATCTCAGTGTAATTTGCACACAATCAATCATTTAATCGTGGCAATAATTAACTCCACTTTCCGCCTTTTTCCAGGCATTGCGTGTTGAGTGACGAAACTCACCACTGCGCAAATGTTTACTTGTATATTAATCTATATTCTTGACATTTTCTATTAAATCATATACAAAGTTCCTAAGATGATTGCGTTGAAGCAAACCAACTTCAACTTTATAACATTAGTATAAAAAACTTGTATAACATAATAAATTATAATTTATCTATAATACCTGTTTTGTATATTACCAACTTGTCTTTATTTATATGCATTTTGTGGCATATATATATACATACGGTGGCATTTTTAAGATGGACAAAATATCACAAGCCATTCATACATTTTATCAAGGTCACAAAATGCATATAAATAAAGACAAGTTGGTAATATACAAAACAGGTATTATAGATAAATTATAATTTATTATATATATATATATATATATATATATATATATATATATATATATATATATATATATATATATATATATATATATATATATATATATATATATATATATATATATATATATATATATATATATATATATATATATATATATATATATATATATATATATATATATATATATATATATATATATATATATATATATATATATATATATATATATATATATATATATATATATAATATATATATATATATATATATATATATATATATATATATATATATATATATATATATATATATATATATATATATATATTATAACAACAACCCTATTAGTAAATAATTTTAAAATGAACATAATAAATTTAACCACCGTTGTCACGCAGACGCCTAGACCTCTAAACCGTGACGGTTTGTGGGTTCGACTCCCATTCGAGTAAGGTGGTTGTTTCCATTTCGATTCACTCTGGCAACTAGGCAGAGCGTGACGTTAAGTTCCGTCACTTAACACGCGATACCTCGGAAAACAAGCAGAATGCGGAGAACGGAATGTCTTAACCCTATTTTCCCGCACTTCCTGCGTTTACCTGCTGTTATGAGCAAGAGAACTATTTGGCTACCCTGTTATGAGTGAACCGGTGGAAATTATAGCCGGTAGTCGGACTTGAAGTTCAATTGATAATTGATTAAACAAATTATAAACTAGCAAATTGGAGCTGGAGCACGCGCTTTTTGTCAGTGTTGAAAATTCTGTTTTTTAGCAAAAAAAATATATCTAACTTCTTACTTAATCCCTAAAAAAATTTAAGCTAATCCTAGTACAAAACTCACTAGTTGTTAGTTAGTTATTTACTAAAACCTTTCCAGTAGTTTAGAGGTTCGCATACAAACATGCACAGTCCTTTAAGTCCGCCATGGTGTAGCGGCAGTAGGACTGTAGGCACAGCGGTTGAGGTTTGGGTTCTCACTTGTGGAAAATAATTGTTTTTCTTAGCTCAACAAGACAAAACGCGGAGTTGAGTTACGCCACTTAACACTAGTCGTCTTAGTCGGGATAAAACGTAAAGCGCTATGGCAGATTAAAGTTAAACACAAAGCTGAACTTTAAAGCTATTTACAAATCACCTTTCAATGTGGGTGTGTCCTAAGGTCATTTCCCGTAGTGAGCGTGCAACCCGCATTCCTTGCAACACGTGTTAGTATACAATCGCTTGACGTAAGGACAGACTTCGAATACGGCAGAACTTGTTTTTATTATGAAATGTCAGTGTAGTAGGCGTGTCTTGATATTTGATGACATTATATATTGGTTTGATTTTACTTTTTACGCATATTGATTTATTGGGAGACTTTTAATTTAAAAATTATTTGTGATTTGATATCTTTTTTGTTATTATCGTTTAGTTAAGTAAGTGTTTTTTATAATATTAACGCTTTTTTCCCGCACGTGGCATGGCAGAGGGAACTGCAGGAACCATAGGAACCTAGTGTTAAGACACTCTGTTCCATGCTTTCCGCCTTTTTCGAGACATTGCGTGTTGAGTGATGGAAATTAACGCCGCGATTGTTGTAGTCTATAAACAGTGAGTACCGGTTAGTACAAGTTGTCATTGTATAATGTAAATGTCACTTTAGTAGGCGTGTCTTGATTAGGCCAACTTTCTTATTTATACTAAAAATACCTTATTTTTGATTAAATCGTTTTTTTTTCAGAATTCGTACACTAGGCAAACCAATGTTATATTAATTGTGTATAAGTAATTTATCATAAAAACAATATATAATATAGTAGGTAATAAAAACTCGTGACATAAGAAAGTCGTAAACACGAAGGCCAAGTTCATGTTAAATTTGATAACAGACTGATAACAGGATTATCGGTTATCAGTTGCAATATTATCAATCGTTGTTGCAATATATACTGTTCAAAGTGATTAACCTAATTTATTACTAACTAGTTGACGCTCGCGATTTTGTTTTATGACACTTGTCATTCAAATTCCTTTTACCTGACAAAGATCGGTTTAGTTTTACCATAGGTATATATCACTGGAGTCCTGATAAGTGAAAACGGAGAGCGGAGTGTCTTAACACTAAGTTTGAAAATAAATTTAAAAATATAGTAACAAAAAAAAGACTAACAAGAAAAACAAGATGCAAACAATATTTTAAAATGATAGAGTACCAAGATATAAATACGAATAATTTCGCTTGGATGTCCTGAGAGGATGCTTTAATTAGGAAGGTATCCACCAAACTGGCACGGAAACGATCTTGAACTTTAGCTTTTTACATCATATAAGACCTCGTTAAGTAATTTGTTAAATAAAAAAAATGTTAAAAATATAGATTTATGCTCTTTCCCGCTTATAAGTTCTTCAGTTCCCCAGTTCCAGTACAATTTTTGAACCAAGTAATCCACGGTAGCGTCTACAGGAGAATATAGTGTTAAAATTATTTATATATAGAGAACCGTCGTGGCGCAGAGGCGGAACGTGTGCCTGTAACGCGACGGTTTCTGGGTTCGATCACCAGTCGGAGAAGATGGATTTTTCTATTTCCATTTTCTTCGCTCTGGCAAACTAGGTAAAGCGCGGCGTTGATTTCCGCCACTCAACACGCAATGCCTCGAAAAAAGCGGAAAGCAGGGACGGAGAAAGCAAGGACTAAGCAACGGAGTGTCTTAACACTAAGTTCCCACGCTCCTTGCAGTTCCCTCTGCCTACCCTGCCATGCTGTGCGGGATAAAGCGTGAAGCTAAAAAAAAATATTTATCTCTTGTAATTAATCTATTACAGTGGAGCAACACACTCTAACCTCGTCATATGTGATGAAGAAGGCCAAGTAGTTGGCAAAGCGAGGGGTCCAGGTACAAATCACTGGGCGCTAGGCATAGATGAATGTGCCAGAAGAGTGATCGACATGCTTCATCTCGCTAAGCAGGATGCTGGGATACCTTTGGATAAGCCTTTGAATGGTTTGGTAAGAGAGGCCGTCGAATATGATTATATATAATAAGTATAATTGTGTAAGAGATCGTCGTGACACGGTTGAATGTTGTGGGTTCAATGTCAACCTGGGGGAATGTTATTTGACATTTGTTCGTTATAATAGACAACATATGTTGAGTTACGTTAATAACAGTGGCTTGAATTGGAGCTTAAAGCGGCCGTTGACTCGATTTCTATTTTAATTTTCTACAAAATCACACAAAGTGCGGTGTTTAGTTACGTATTGTGGACGTTGCTTATTTAATATGGAACGTCTTAAAATTTAGGTTAAATGTAGGATAGATGACTTACTAATACTAGGTTTTGTTCTGTTCTCGCATTATACGTAAATCTGTAAAACTAAAAACAAAACGTTTCATGTTAATGTAATGCGAATTAGTTTTAATTTTATTTTAAAAATTTAGTCATACATACAAGTAATTTACTTTAATTGACATCAATTATTTATACATGCTTCCTTATTAAGAGTAGGTAATTTAAAGTAGAATATTTAGCGGGGACGGAGAAAGCAGGGACTAAGCAACGGAGTGTCTTATCACTAGGTTCTAATAGTTCCTGCAGTTCCTTCTGCCTACTCTGCCATGTGCGGGATAAAGCGTGAAGGTAAAGAAAAAGAAAAAAAAATTCTTTATTCTTGTACTCTATATATACTCGCCTCGTAAAAAAGACCTACTCTCATAAATGTAAAAGTACCATCGAAAATGGAGGCCACTAAACTTTCTACAATAACGAGCGTTGCGTGCGAAGTTACAACTAGACTATTTAAATTGCATACAACTTGCTTCGTAGAACGATATTGAAGTAATGGACTGAATTAAATGGTTTGTAAATAAAACCAAAATCGAATCCATAATCGTTTTATTATTATTTAAGCGAATTTTCACTTGTTTTAAGATTTTATTTTTGTACTCTGTATATACTAATACATAAGAAATAGTGTATTTTAATTTAAAAATAAAAAGATAATTTAAATTTTAAAAAGTTAAGGTTACAGTGGTTGGTTTTGATTTTTTTAATAGTATAAAATACAATGCTTACTTTGGAAAAAGACTTCTAAAGCTCTCTGCCAAAGCTTAAAACAAAAGTTGAACAATCGCACTTACAAAATTCCATCGGTCAATTGACGTCAATTTGCCATTATTGTAAGTGATTGATTTGCAAGAACATTTTAATTGAAACTGAATGAAATGCGTGAAGTAATTAGTCTAAATCTTTTCAGTAGTATTATAAAAACTTAGATATGTGGTTTATGTAGTATATCTGGACATACACATATGACTTGGCGGCGTTAAGTTCCGCCACTTAGCACACAATGTCTTCAAAACTCTCTTTAAAATTCTCTTAGTACTGTTTTAAATTCATAAATTAGTTACATTTTGGAATATTTTTTTCAGGGTCTCACATTATCAGGGTGTGAACAAGAAAGTAGTAACGCAGACTTAGCGGCCAAAGTAAAGGAGTTGGACGAGAAATGTGCCAATGCTATATATGTAGGATCGGATACAGCAGGTTCTCTGTTCACTGGAGCACCGGACGGCGGCATGGTGCTTATTGCAGGTAAGATGGAATAGAAAAGAGAACGGAGAGTTTTAACACTAAGTTAATACTATGTTACTTAGTGTGTAAACTCTCCGTTAAGTTCAAAGGTGCTAGTTTCGATAATGTATATGAAAGTTCAAAGTGGAGTAATTTTTACAAGTGTCTATTATTTTTCAATTTTTACTTTGTTTGTTAAGGCAAGAAAAGTTATGATTATTAAATTTTGCTTAAGTGAGACTTAACTAACTTAAGTGATAGTTAAGTGATATTTACGTTTTTAATTTTAGGTACCCTGATTTAGTATGTAAATAAATTTAATTTTGATCACACTGTCTTACAACACCCACGTCATTTCTCTGATACCTTTCACCTCGTCCACTGTCATTGCCGTTCTGGCATTAACAGTTAAAGAGTATAAGTCTATATATCTATCTATATATGACATATTCTCGTCACCGAAATGACCGACAAAACACTATAAGCCCATATTATATATGATCAACAAAACACAAGCTATAGCGTTGTCATATTGGAACTTCTTATGATGTGTTTTATACATTATACGATAGCAAACGAGCAGAAGGTCCATCTGTTGTTAAGTGGATACCCTCGCCCATAGACATCTACAACCTGAGAGGATGTGGATACGTTGCCAACCAAGTACCGAGACTCTATGGCTTTATGGGCTTCCGGAACTCTCACTCACCTGACGAAACACAGGAGCATTAATATGCTGTTGATTCACGACGGTATTCTGTGAGAGCGTGGTAATTACCCGGTTCGAGCCTGGCCCTTTAGAGCTAGTAGCTAGTTTATTGTACTTGGCTCCACCATTAAAGCGGTAAGGTAGCACTAGGGATTTTCCGAAATTGCATTGGGAAGGGTAAAAACGGATGTTTTATTTTCAGCCTACAGATAATATATGGTCAAAATATTAACTAGAAAATATTCATATAAACGAAACTTTTAGAATATAGATATTGTGAAGTACATGTTTTTTTTGCAATTTTCAATGACCGACACGTTGCAATAGGGGCGTCCTCATTTTGTACACAAGCGAGTATGTTATATACACTGTTATATAGGACACGAGATAACCTAGTGATAACCTTTTGAAACTCAATGCTTAATCGTAATATCAGGGATACTGTGGTGATTAGGAAATTTAGACAAGTATTGTACGTGGTTTTGCTTGGTTTAATATATTTTTTTTAGGTACAGTAAAAGATTGGCATAGATCTAATTTCAATGTCGAAATAAAGAAGTTAAAATGTTTATTTTAATTTACGTTTTAATTATTTAGTAAAAATTCATATGATAATTATTATTTCTGACTTCATTCCCTCTATACCACGCTTTTCGTCTTTTTTAAGGCATTGCGTGGCGAGTGGCGGAACTCAACACCGCATTTTGATACCCTAGTATGTGCGGGATATAGCGTGAAGTTTCATAGGAAAAGGTTGCTGACTTTACTCACGTGAACATACACACTTTAAATTTGAATTTATACATTATAATTGTATGCATCAATTTAATTAATTTATTTATTTAAATATTCGTTTCGTGAAATACGAATTATCAAAATGGTTTCAAAAGAACTTTGTAACACATTAAAATAAAATTATTATACATTGAAATAATATAAAATTCATAATATATGAATTCTTCGCCTAATATTGTGAGAAAATATTTAGATATGTCATTGCGCAGCGGTACAGTGTCTGATTAAACGCGAGTGTTGTAGATTTGATTGTGAAGGGGGCATAAAAAATTCCGCCACTGAACACGTAAAGGCGGAAAATGAGCCTATCCTGCCTACCCTGCCTACCCTGCTATTATCTTTTGCGAAACAGCGAAAACTAAAGTTCAATGTACACAGAATGTAGAAAAGACGCGCTCTAATGGATTTGACGCGCAAATTTTTATATATTTTCTTTAAGTATTTTTTTTACTCAGTCTGGATTAACATTTTAAAAATAAGAATAATTCATATAAAAATTTATAAGTCATATAAAAATTTCATATAAAGATAAGTCATATAAAAATTTGTATGGCAAGAGGCAGTAATGGCTGGTAAGGGAAGATCATGATCGTACCGGGTGAATTGTAGAGGATAACGTACTGGATATATTAGAGATATATGAAACTAAAAACAATATTTACCTTTTGAAAATATGGAAGTAAAAAAATTTCATTCTTCCAAAGGGGAACCCGCAACCCGCGACCACTGCGCTTAGTCAAGTCAAGTCAGACGCTAGTAGCACTGTGCCACTAAGGTTTCTTACCTCCCAGTTAGGAAAATTTAAAAAGGCTATTTATACAATAATTCATTTGTCTAAATCGATATTGAAGAATATGTATGAAATAAAAAATTATAACATTCCGGTTTTTTTTCTGTCATTGAATTTTAATTTCGATACGATAATGTGTAATTAAAGACGTCGACCTCACAAGTGAACCAGTTTTAGTGATTATTTTGACATGTTCAATATTTCCTACATATAGCAGGGTAGGCAGGGTAACTTAGTGTCAAAACACTCCGTTCTCCACTTTCCACTCGATTTTCGAAACATTGTCTTAAGTTATGGAACTGGCAAGGAAATGTACATATTTCAAACATAATATTCAAACGTCGGCTTAAAAAGTACTAACTTACACAGTAGTCTCCTGTATGTATGAATTTAATTTATATGTATGTATGTAGTATGTATGTATGTATGTATGTATGTAGGTATGTATGTATGTATACATGTTTTTATGTATGGTAGTATGTATGTATTGATGTGTACGTGTATGTATATTGAAACTATTTTAACCATTACTTTTTGCACTCTTCCGTGTCCCTTACTGTCTTACTGTCTCTAAATGGTTGCCTGTAAGAGATCACTTGCAGTGATAAGGCCGCCGTTGTACATATGATACACCTATACCGATTTACCTTTTCTCTTACATTCTATGTTTTATGTGCAATAAAGAATTATTATTATTATATTTCATTCGTTTCTAATGGGGCTCGAACCTACAGTCGTCGCGTTTACAGCAAGACACTGTGCCGTTGCGTCACGACGACTTTTTAGTTTTAATTATGGCTATATAGCTTTATATAGATAATTATTAAACATTATCTTAATACTTCTTAGGGATAGTAAAGTTACAAAACTTTTTTTGCTAAAAGTATTATTTTAAGTTTCTTCAAAGACGGAAAGCAGGGAACGTAGTGTCTTAACACTTGGTTCCTGCGGTTCCCTCTGCCTACCCTGCCATGTGCGGGATAAAGCGTGAAGATATAAAAAAAATCCTTATATTTTGTTACAGGTACTGGATCAAATGCACTTCTAAGGACTCCTGATGGTAAACAATACGGTTGCGGTGGTTGGGGATACCTTCTAGGGGATGAAGGAGGGGGTAAGTTCATATATTGTTTCTTTTATTTATTAATAAAACTATAAAAATAAAAAAAAATATTTTTTATAATCTCGTGTAACAAAACGCGGTGTTCACCTCCGCCATTTGCAGTGTTTTAAATATTTTTGAAGAAAAAATATTTGTGGATGCGAATAAAATAGTTAACTTAGGCTGTCGATATAAGATTTGGCTTTCGACATTTGTGTAAATTTTTAATAATACTGCTTGAAGTTTCAGTATTAATTTATATTTTTGGGCTAGAAATTGTTGTTTCAAACACTTTATAATAGTCCATAGTAACTATATAAATTTGACCATGGACTATACAAAATTAACACTGTTAAAAATGAATCTCGACTAAAATCATAAAAAAAACAAATTCCAGCTTACTGGATAGCCTACAAAGCAGTAAAGACTATATTCGATGAAGAAGACGGTCTCCATTCTTCTCCACATCCCACAGAAAATGTATGGCAAATTATAAGGGAGCACTTTAAAGCCGATAGTCGAGCTGATCTGTTACCGCACGCTTATAAACACTTTGATAAATCGCATTTTGCTGGTAAGTTTGGTTTTTTTAAGTATATACTTTTTAAATAGAATTTTCAGTAAGTATGTTAATAATGATAGTGTATGAATTGAGAAAATTTATAGGCTATTTAAATTAACTTTCTTTAGATTATTACGGCCTTATTATTAAAAAGTTATAGCACGCTTAAAGACTCGATATAGTACAGTTGTCAAAAAACGTTATTCATAACAGCATTTTAGTGTCAATCAGTTCTATAAACCTATCATAAAGTTATAAAACCGAGAACCCTACTATAAGAGTGTTTTAACGTCCAAAGATGGCCGATTCATATAACAGCTGATTATAGCTCATACTAATATGAGCATTGATATGACGTCGTCGCTTGTCATCAAGAGTGTCAATTTGAGTTTCGTAAACAAAACAATACAATAATTGACATTTTATTCAATATTTATTAAATATATTTAGTTATTAACAAGTTTATTAATAATAAATTCTATATAAGAAAGGTGCACAGAACATAGGTAATACTTGTCCACGTCTAAACAATTTTCAATTCTTTGTCGTTTTACTTCTTTTGACTTAATTTTTTAAAAATGAATTAGGTTTATAAACTATAATAAAATAAACATTCGTGTTTTTGTGATAACAACGACGTATATGAAGCCGGTAAATGTCAAGCCAGATCCAACAATATATTTTTGTACGTAATATTATCTGTGGTCATACTATGTCAATGCGTTTGTCACTTATCATCTGTGGATTTACTGGTATTTTCGGCAACAAGTTGACCGACTTCAGTATAGTGGCAACATTGTGAACTTATAACTCATATTAGTGACACTTTAGTTATAGAGGCTTATAGAGCGTTTATGAATATAAACATTTATCGAACGTTCTATAAGCCTAAAGAGCGTGTTAACTAAAGTATACTTAAAACGTTCTATAAGACTTTTTTATGAATAAGGCCGTTAGTATTTTGATTTTTCTCATCCTTTTACACAGTGTTTTAGATTTGTGTGGAGAGCGGAGAACATAGTGTCTCGACACTAAGTTCTCTATTTCTAGCTAACAAAAAAATACATATCGCCATACTAATATGCTAGCAAGTTCACCTTTTATGCCGACGATACTCTTAAATTGCTAGATAAAACGTGAAACTATAATAAAAAACATAAAAAGAAATAAAAATATATATAATATCTCTCTGGGTTCGATCCCCAGTCGGGGAAGATGGATTTTTCTATTTCCATTTTCTTCGCTCTGGCAAACTAGGCAAAGCGCGGCGTTGAGTTCCGCCACTCAACACGCAATGCCTCGAAAACGGCGGAAAGCGGGGACGGATAAAAACAGGGACTAAGCAACGGAGTGTCTTAACACTAGGATCCCACGGTCTCTGCCGTTCCCTCTGCCTACCCTGCCATGTGCGGGATAAAGCGTGGAAAAAAAAAACTATACATTTTAGGAAGAATTTGACTTTTTCCACTATTCCTTTTTCGTATTGATTCTACTCAATTAAATCTTTTTAATATTAAGACAAAAGGTAACTAATGTTTTTTAACACTAGGATTGCCTACTCGGTCATATGCGGGAAAAGGCTTCACAGCAAAAAAATAATAAAAAAAAAAACCCAATAACACTCTGTATATTGTAGGTTTAACAGCAAAATTATCGAAACTGGCCCTCCAAAGCGACCCATTAGCACAGCACTTGTTCGCGGAGGCGGGCGCGTCCCTCGCAGCACATATATCGGCGTTAGCGAAGAGACTATCGGATCAGTCGCCGGCTAAGTGGGTCCGAGTGGTGTGTGTGGGTTCCGTGTGGAAGAGCTGGGAGGTGATGAAGCCTGGGGTGCTTAGTGAGCTGAGTGAGAGGCGGGTGAGTTGGTTTTTTTTTTTACTTTTAATTAATTGTGGTAGGCAGGGAATCTAGTGTTGAGACACTCCGTTTCACGCTTTTATGCCCTTTTCGGGCTGTTTTTTTCATTATTATAGATATGGGGTTGGTTTTTATAAATATTCTGTACTTTATTTGAGGATATGTCAAGAGAAATGTATATCATTTACTAGATCTCAATAAATATCTTTATAAATATTGAACCTTAAAAACGTAATATTATATATTTTAATTTATTTCTAGGTAAAAATAAATCTAGAACTCGTACGTTTAAGAGTGTCTAGTGCAATGGGGGCCGCTTGGTTAGCGGCTAAGCATGTAAATTATGATTTACCAAGAGACGATTCGGCATTTTGCGATGTCTTCTATAAGTACAGTCCAGATATAAATGGTAAGGTAAATGGTAAACATAATGGTAAAATTGAAAACGGTATAACAAGCTGTGGCTGTAATCATTGGTATTTTAGTTAGTCAATAAATTTATGTTATATTTTTATTATAAGAAATAATTTGGTAAAGTTTTGTTTATTATAAATAGAGTGGTAAAACTTTTATTGTCTAATAGTTGTGCTTAAACAGTTGCCAAATAATGTTTAACGTGTTGTTTGTAATTGAAATATATTTATAGTTTTTATATTATAATGCTTATAGCTGCTCTAAATTTTACTTCTAAACATATCGTTAATATTTTGTTATAGATTCAAACATGGTAAAAAAGGTGCTGGCAAAATTCTGAACTTGCTGGTCTGAGTAAATTGTATGGTAATTCGAAATATTGGGGTAAAATATTGAAATAGTGTGGCTAAATTAAGAAAAAACCACAAAATAAATGACAATAAAAACAATCTAAATACCTTATCCTATTTATGACGAAACTATAAATTAAATATGTTTTTAAATATAGTAAATTACATAAAAAATACCCGTTACATAAAAAAACATGAGAATTTATTTTTTTATTTAACGGGATATAGATAAATAAATATCAATCGTTTAAATTTATTTAGATATTGTATGTTTACAATTTTAAAATATTTCAAGTATAAACTTAGAAAACACAGACCAAGTTGTGCATTTCTTTTAATTTTTTATAATAAGATAAAATTATTTCTCTTTTAATCTAAAAAAAAGAGCTTTGTGAAAATTTAAAAGAAATGTAAATAATAATCAAAAATATTTTAAGATTTAATATTTTCTTCGTAAATTTGTCGTTAAAAACAAGGATTTTACCATAAATACCAGTTAGTTTCTACATAACTTTTACCATCTAGTCAATAAGAATGGAAATGATCTGATGTAATATTTGATCTGTATTGTAACAATATGTTTATATATACATATATACATATTTGTTATATGAGGCAATTAGTAACATAATTTATATGTAATGTATATTTAGAGACTATTATGTTATATTTAATTTAAATCTATGTTTATATATATTTTTGATGCTATAATATATGCGTATTGTTTCATATAATTTTATATTTTTGTATATCAATACCCCTTTTTTTTATTTTTCGCCTTATTTTATTTTTTCTTGATATAATGTTTCTTTTTGTTTAATTATATCAAATAAATACTAAAATATTTGTATAGTTATAGTTCCTAATGATTTTTATAATTTTTTAAACATCTGTGTTAGTCAAATAAGTCTTAGATGATCAAAACTGTACAAGTGTAAGTCGGTTTGTACACAGAGGATTCCGTAATAATTTTGTAAACAGAAAATAGACGCTTTTATAAACTAAACAAAAGTTTTTGACCCCATGTTGTATAAGGCATAAGAGAATTTCGACGAAGCGTAGTTAAGAACGCATGGCTTATTGGTTAGACCACTTGGACAGTGTCTAAGAGGCGCGGGTTACAATCCAACTGCGTTCAAATTTTTCATGTTTTTTTTTAAATATTTTCTCTATCGTTAGTGAGGATTAACACTTTAAAAATCATAAAAAAATACCTACAGAAAACAAATTATTAGCAGATAATATTTATATACAGATTTCTACTTTGACATATAGAACCCTAAGCAACATAGTACACATGTATACTGCACATATCATTCTAGTTAATTATAAGGGCAATTGTATTAATTGTAGTTCATTTTGTGTTTATTTTAATATTTCAAACTGTAATAAATAAATTTTTATTGAATCTTGTATTTTATTATATATTTATATATTATTGCAAATTTGTTAGCGTGAAGTTATTGCCATCGCATTACTATTTAATTATTTATTGTAATGAAAAATTGGATCACATCAGTTTTTACATTAAATTTTATTTTTATTATCTAACTATATCGATATGATTTATGGTGAAAATTAAGAGAAGATATCAGTTGACCTTCAATAACACACAACAGGTTGAGGACCTCTCAAAGTACATGTATGAAGAAGTTAAGGACTAACTATCCGGCAATGGATAAAGAATCGAGCGAAGTAAAACATTTTTAAATTTTTAAAAATATAATATTTTTCGAAATTGCTATTTTCATAAATAGTATTATTGTTTAACACATTTCCCAGATCTATTATATTTTTTAATGTTTTCATACAATGCAGTAGTTGTTCTAAGAGAGTGAAAATATTAATTTAATTAGGTATGTTGCTAGCAAATTGTATTCGAAGTCATATGATTTATAGTACTCGAAACTAGAACTCCAAAATAGAAATTAGGATTTCTTTTTACATGCATCGCCTTTATGCATCACCCGTATTTAAAATGAATCTAGGGTCAAATATCTCCTTTACCACCTGATTCTCAACAATTTCACATTTTTTTATATATTTCTTAGCTTAGTTTATCGTGTTGGTTGCTTAAAATATTCGAGCGTGCAAAATTTGCAAAATTTTTTCATTAATAATCTATATTTAATGTCAAATTTCTAATGTCACTATGTATGTTTACATTTCGAGTTATCAACGTCACTGTCATTTGACCAATCAAAAATGTCAGTTCCACGGACCGCCATCCGCTTATTAAATAATATAAAACAAATAAGAAACATAAATTACCGCTGTTTATCCCACACTTACAATACTTATAAGCAAAAAAATAGTAACAATTTTAATAGGAAATATTTTTATGGCGGCATTTTAGCGGCTTCAGCTACTGGGGTTATAACCTATTTTAGTAGTAAAGAGAGAGTTTCCGCCGCTTCTGTTGTAAGTTTGAATGGAAGAAGGGATACATTTAATTTTATAGCTGACGTCGTAGCTGTTTCTGCTCCTTCAGTGGTTTATATAGAAATAAATGATGGTAAAAGACTTGATTTGTATACAGGAAAGCCAATTACTCTGTCCAATGGATCAGGGTTCATAGTGAAGGAAGATGGGCTTATTCTAACAAATGCTCATGTAGTTGTTAATAAGCCAAATGCAATAGTCACTGTGCGACTAATGGTAAGTTCTATTTTTGTTGTGTTATGGTTACATCATTTTCCTTTAAGATGCTTTATTTTATTATGATATTAGAAATACATAAATTTGTGCATATATTTTATGCCATTATTTGAGAAATTAAGCAGATTGAATCAATATTTTAACCTTTTAAATAGAAATCAGTAAACATTCTGCTGCAGTTTTATTAAAAAGATACAAATAATTTTAATTTAATAAATATTTTTCTTTTATTTTTTCAGGATGGTTCCACCCACACTGGTTTTGTAGAAGATGTAGACTTAAAATCAGATTTAGCAACACTAAGAATACCTGTAAAGAATCTACCAACTATGAAGTTGGGATCCTCCTCCGACATAAGGCCTGGCGAGTGGGTTTGTATTGTATATTTTAAGTGTGTATATATTAAGTTGCCACATATTTTTTTTGGCATTCTTTACTTTTATTTAGCATAGTTAGATAAGGAAAACTGTTCAATATATGTAATATATATTATTATGAGAATTATACTTTTCTTACTCTAATAACAAGATATGCAATTTTATTGCAACATTGCAATTTTATTAGGAAATTATGATGTCTCTTGCATCATATTTTTATTACAAATACCTTTTATAGACTAACAAAATTATTGTGTAATATGTGCATACTTTCTGTGAGCCATAACTCATTTCATATGAGTAATGTTACGCAAATATAGTGGATAGTATAGATGAAGTCTGATATAGCAAAGGGTAGCTATACCTAGTAAATAGACTACTTATTTTTTATTTTTTTAATTCTAATAAAATTACATAAACTTAACAGACTCTATGGTTTTATAATATTAGCCTACATAACATAAAAAGCTATAGTTATTAATAAAGTTGAAGACTTGTCTCTTGAGTACATCTGTGTATATAGATATTTGCTCTTGCTTTTTACATGACCTTCCTCTTGTATCTTCGGGGAGTATTTATGAAGAAGCTAGTGACAGTGAATGAGGCGAGAGAAGTATGCAGGGACTGCAGCCTCCATTCTCTCTGACTACCCCGCTAGGGATAGAGATATGAAGATATCTATATATAAAATGTTTTTATTCTAGGTAGTAGCTATGGGAAGTCCTTTGGCTTTAAGCAACACAGTGACAGCTGGAGTGGTCAGTTCAGCTCAGAGGGCCAGCGAGGAGTTAGGTTTAAAAGGTAATCTTTTTTTTATTAAAATATATTTAATTATTTGTGTCTTTCTTTATTTGTATATGAAGTTATATTAAATGTAAATGAGAAAATAATGTGAAACAGAAAAAGCAATCTTATGGCTTAGAAGACATTCTATTTCAGAACCTTTAGTGTGTAAAGAAATATTTAATATTATAAAGGGGTAGGTGAGAAAGAAATATTATAAAGTATTACAAGTAAAGAAATAGAAATATATGGCAGTATGGCAGTAGTAGCACAAAGATCCCACGGTTCCTGTGGTTCTATGTGCGGGATAGCTAAAAAATAAAAATACTATTTTTTTTTATTTTGTTGAGCTTCACGCTTTATCCCGCACATAGCAAAGTAGGCAGATCGAACGGCAGGAACCGTATGAACCTAGTGTTAAGACACTCCGTTGCTTGTCCCCTGCTCTCTCCGTCTGTTTCTCTTAATATATATATTTAAATTACCAGGTAGAGACATGATGTACATACAGACGGATGCGCCGATCACGTTCGGAAACAGCGGCGGGCCGTTAGTGAACTTGGACGGGGAGGCGATAGGCATCAACAGTATGAAAGTCACGTCTGGCATATCTTTTGCAATACCAATAGACTATGTTAAGGAGTTTTTGGCTAAGCGTGAGTGGTTTTTGTTTTTTTTTAAGGTATCTGTGGCTTGGATAGTATTTATTTTTATATAAATATAAAATTATAAACTAACATGATTTGTTACAATTAGTCATACATATAGTAAAAGTCATGTTTGCTATAGTATGTGTCATAGATTATAATATCTAACTAAGCTTGATTATTAAAAGAATAAAAATAAACACAATTAAGAAAAGGACCGTCGTGGCGCAGAGGTGACGTCTGTCTGTAACGCAACGGTTTCTGGGTTCGATCACCACGGATTTTTCTATTTCCATTTTCTTCGCTCTGGCAAACTAGGCAAAGCGCGGCGTTGAGTTCCGCCACTCAACACGCAATGCCTCGAAAAAGGTGGATGGTTCCTGCAGTTCCCTTCGCCTACCCTGCCGTGTGCGGGATAAAGCGTGAAGTTAAAAAAAAAACCACTTGTCGACAACCTTTTTTCTAAAAATTTAAAACTAGATAAATTATTTAGTTATCAAAATATGTTTAAATTAAATGTATTTTCATTTATTTCTAAAACATATTAATTTAATATACAAGTGATTCACAGTCTATAACTTTACTTTCTAGGTAAAAGCAAGCCTCCGCTAGTGTCAAAGAGGTACTTAGGTATCACAATGCTGTCACTCACACCCAATATCCTTATGGAGTTGAGAATGAGAAATCCAGAGGTAAGGAATTGGTAAAAAATTTATAGCTAAGGCATTTCGCTTCCATAGACTATAAAATCATACTTAAGAAAATATATAAAAAAGTGAAAAAAAAAAAAAAAAATAAAATAAATAATACACACACAATTTTTTTACTGCTTACAATAGAATAATACAATTTATTAATTTTTATCATAATACAGATAAAAAGCTGAAAATTTTTTTTTTCCAGATGCCCACAGATATAGAACATGGTATATTAGTGTGGAAAGTCATAGTGGGATCACCGGCGTACAAGTAAATATACAATTTATCTCTAATAATAATAACTAGAGTATTTATATAATTTATGTTAAAACAATGCATATATATTTACTCTGGTCTGTGTATGAAGTGAGTGGGTTCAATTAGGTTTAGGTTAATTTTGACTAATGTAAATGCGATTTGGAGAATTAGTTTCTCATTCTGGTAAGGTACACTGTTTTAACACTTTAATTCTATATAATAATAAGTAACATAATTATTATTAATGATATGAAAACAAAATAATTTTAAGTTTAGAAAGGTACAGAGATGGATCAATTGAAATAAAAGAAAAGAAATATTTCAAAAGACATGGTTCCAAAAACACACTTCAAAAAATTTAAAAACACTTTAAAAAATAAAAAAAAAGAGTTCAAGTTTTTTATGTTTTCTATAGGTTTTTTTATATTACCTAGTAATATTTAATTTGTAGTGGCGGTCTTCCACCACGCGATATTTAAGTCCTCTGTCCTGCTCTGCTTTACTCTGCTACCCTGCCTTGTATACAGAGTGATATAAAAAAAAACAAAAAATATATTTTACCAAAATTGCCAATGAATTAATTGGTACTAATTAATTTGTAGCAGCAGTCTGAAACTAAACGACATAGAGTAATAAATATAAAACGCTCAACTGCTCCGTCCTACTTTGTTTTACCCTGCTATCCCACGAATACAGTGTGTTACAAAAAGAAAAACAAAAAAATACTAAAATTACCTGGTAATATTTAATTTGTAGCGGCGGCTTCCAACCAAGTGATTTTTAAGTTCTCTGTCCTACCCTGCTTTATACTAATACAGAGTGTGACAATAAAAAATAACGTAAATTACCTGGTAATAAGTATTTTGTAGCGGCGATCTCCACTCAGGCGACATAGTATAAAATATATTGCCAAAGTTGCCTAATAATATAATTATTTGGTAATAATTATTTTGTTCTATTTATGTAATTAATTGGTAATCATTATTTTGTTTTTTCTAAATAATTAATTGGTGATAAAAATTTCATAGCGGCGGCCTCCAGCCAGGCGACATAGTAATAAGTATTAACGGGACCCCAGTGACCAACGCGACGGACATCTACACGTCGCTGGAGAGCACCAGCGGGCCGCTGTCCATGCTGGTGGCGCGCGGGCGGGCCAAGAGGACGGTCACTATCACGCCCGAGGTGCATTGATGTGTATAATAAATTATGTTCGATTTTTTTATTGTTTTTTTTTTATTTTTTGCTTAGTCACATCGCTATTACATTTTTTTTATATATTTTATACATCACTATGTTTACCATACATCACAATATGTTTTGAATTTTGTATTTTTATTATTTGAAATGAATTGCAGAATTTATCTGTTGTGTTTATATATATATATATATATATATATATATATATATATATATATATATATATATATATATATATATATATATATATATATATATATATATATATATATATATATATATATATATATATATATATATATATATATATATATATATATATATATATATATATATATATATATATATATATATATATATATATATATATATATATATATATATATATATATATATATATATATATATATATATATATATATATATATATATATATATATATATATATATATATATATATATATATATATATATATATATATATATATATATATATATATATATATATATATATATATATATATATATATATATATATATATATATATATATATATATATATATATATATATATATATATATATATATATATATATATATATATATATATATATATATATTATATATATATATATATATATATATATATATATATATATATATATATATATATATATATATATATATATATATATATATATATATATATATATATATATATATATATATATATATATATATATATATATATATATATATATATATATATATATATGTATATATAACCCGCGTAAGAAACCAGTTTTTCTCAGATTGTGATTGTTGATCAGTGGTAATATTTTTGAAAGTTTTCTTATTTTTGACTAAAATTATTTGAATTCGGATTTCCCTAGAATAGTCACTACAGTTGAAATTTATTTTCTTTTATAGAAAAACAAATAATAGTACATCACTGTAGTTTATTTATTTGGTTTTTGTTATACACTTCTTGAATTTATTTTGTGTAAAAATAATATATTGTAACTTTCTATTGTAAAATTGACTTTATTTTAGTAGTTTTCTTTTTAATTTCGCGATATAAAAAAAAAAAGGTATATGTTTAGACTAATATATGTTATAAAATATGTACATATATATCATTAAAAGTGATCCACAGAGTAAAAATATACTATATTTTTATTATTAACACTGCTCAATGTTGTGTTACAATATAATGTTGTTTAATATTATAAATTATTAAAAAAAAACAACACTAAAATATAAAAAAAATATCTAAATTTTTCGTCTACCTGTAGGCGCGACGGTCGTTAGTTCGATTTCCACTTAAAAAAATTACCTATGACATTTTCTTGAAGCTGTCCTTTTCTCTTTAAAATAAAAAGAAAAAGATAAAATATAAAATACGCCTTAATGCAATTTTTGCGTACATTTAATGAGTACAAGGGAATAATTTAAATAAATAAATTATATGAAGCAATACGTTAGTGCTTTCAATGCTAGAATATAGGTTTTTAAGAACGTTTTAGTCATTTCTGGAATAAATAAATATTATGACTTAGTTATCTATTGTTTTTATTGATCCTTATTCATACTATATTAGTATTGTAGTAGTTACACACATATACAAGCACACATACACACACGCACGCACGCACGCACGCACGCACGCACGCACGCACGCACGCACGCACGCACGCACGCACGCACGCACGCACGCACGCACGCACGCACGCACGCACGCACGCACGCACGCACGCACGCACGCACGCACGCACGCACGCACGCACGCACGCACGCACGCACGCACGCACGCACGCACGCACGCACGCACGCACGCACGCACGCACGCACGCACGCACGCACGCACGCACGCACGCACGCACGCACGCACGCACGCACGCACGCACGCACGCACGCACGCACGCACGCACGCACGCACGCACGCACGCACGCACGCACGCACGCACGCACGCACGCACGCACGCACGCACGCACGCACGCACGCACGCACGCGCACGCGCACATGCACATGCACATGCACATGCACATGCACATGCACATGCACATACACATATAATATAGTTATTGTAATTGGTTGAATTACTTGTTACTTAGACTCTAAGAATTAATTATTTTAATTTCACACAGTGTTTTCAAAAGCCAGAAGAAGCTTACAGAAGATTTAAAAAAGAAATCATATATAAATCCTTTCATTTAGTTTGTATACATATATTGAGTAATAAATACTTAATTATAAAATTATTGCCACTTATTAGGTAATATAATGAATTTTATAGGCTATGGTAATTGAATGAAATAATGAAGTTTCAGTTTTTTAGAAGAGGTAACAACTATGAGAGACACGTTTGGAAAATGTTTTCTGGTGATTTTAATAAATGTAGGTAACTATAAAAAAAATAAAATCCGTATAATATATAGATTAAAAGACAGAAAATCTTTAAATTTATTGGAAAGCAGAGAAAGGAGTGTCTTAATCGTCGTGTCATCGTTTGACGTCTCTGAGCCTTCGAGAGGCGCAACGTCTGCCTGTTAACGCAGCGGTTTGTGGGTTCGATTCCTATTCGGGGAGAATGGACTTTCATTTCCATTTTCTTTGCTCTGGCATATAGGCAAGCGCGGCGTTGAGTGCCGCCACTCAGCACGTGCTCGTCGAAAAGGCGGGAAACGCAGTGTCTTAATACTAGGTTCCCGCGGTTCCCTTCGCCTACCCTGCTATGAGCGGGACAAACCGTGAAGCTGTGTGTAATTATACATTATAGTAAGTACCTATACATATATTTATAAAACATCAGCTTTTAGTTTCAGGAAGTGCAAGTTCGATTACTAGTACTAATTTACTTCCACTATGTTTATTTCAGATTGCCGTACAATTTACGATAGTGGCCTCTTTTCATAGTTATGTACCTAGTAAGATTTTATATATATTTTATTATAACATATTCAATATAATTGACTTATTAAAGACATACTTAATATTTATAGAAATATCGAAGTTCTTATAATAACAATTTTTATATGACAATAAATATATGTATGTATCTGTATGCTTGGCAAGGCTTGGCAAGCCACCACAAGCTCTTTTACCAGCGCTTGAACGCCATTTTTCACGATTGAGAGTGTAAACTGACATTAAACTGTTTCAATTCTGGCTTTAGTATTGCCATATTTGTTTTAAAATTATATTAAACAAAAAATCGGAGATCTTTCTTCATAACAAAATATAGATAACATATATTTTTAGAGTAATCTATTGGAAAAAAATAAATATATTAATTTCAAGGTAATACTGGAAATGGTAAACCAATTCTAAGAAGTACACGCATGGAGACCGATGAGAAGAACACTAGTGAGTAAAAAAATTTACATTTTGACCAAAAATCTAAAGTATACATTCCTTGTAAAAAAAACTTTGTAATATATTATGTTTCATATAGAGAGATATAACTCATTGTTAAAACACTCGTTTCTTCGTTTTTAATTCCGGCGAAATACTGAAAGAAGTCAATAGGCGAAGTGTCCATATAACACCGTTTTTATCGGGTCACTATTTGTAAACAATAAGGAATTGATTAAAATAACAAAAAAATAAATACTATTAAATAAAAAAAATGGAAAAGGCGGAAAGCAGGGAACGGAGAGTCTTAAAACTAGGTTCGGTTCCCTGCCGTTCTCTTTGCCTACCCAGCCACGAGATAAGCTATACAAAAGCGATTAATAAACTAACAACTATTATACTTTAAATCATATTTATTTCATATATTACAAGCCGTAGAATATTAATAGTCAATAAGCTTCGTAAACTGACCTTACTTTTTGTTTATCGCTTTTTTACTCTGTCCTTGGTTTTCTCTGCCCACCCTGCAATGCAGAAGATAAAGGGAAGGTCAAAAAACATATCTAAAAAATCATTAAAAATGTTACAGCAAATAAAATTGCGATAGAAAATAAAGAAGTTCAATGGTTAAAACAGCTTCGTCAAAATATTGAGAAATCTGTCAGCGAAAATGGCTATGAAAATGCTAAGCCCATTATACAGAAGCTAGTTAAAGGTACCTTGAATTAATCTAAGTTAACCTAATAGTATATATGCTATATAATATTCTTTATTGCATTAAAAAAATATGAAATTCAGAAATATCATTAGCAAAGGTGAACTTATCTCCACCTTAGAGATTTCTTCCAGCCAATCTGTGAAAGTGGGTGAAAGCAGTATGTACGAGAATGCTAATTAATATTTAAATTAATTATCGTCTCTGTGTGACGTATTAATGCACCTCTCATGTGCTTATTTTTTAGGCACAATGCATGACTATTAGTATTTTTTTTTTAATTAATTTTTTTATTCAGTTTTTTTTAACAGTGTCTTAATACGTTCCCACAGTTCCTAAGTTTCTGCCTATCCTGCTATGAGCGAGTTAAAAGCGTGATGGTAAAAGAAATTAAAAAAAAAAACAATATATATATATATATATATATATATATATATATATATATATATATATATATATATATATATATATATATATATATATATATATATATATATATATATATATATATATATATATATATATATATATATATATATATATATATATATATATATATATATATAAGCTATAAATATATTTATTCATCAATATAGTTATTATACAAAGCCATATCACTAACAAGGTTTTGTTATGAAAACACCGATTTTCAAAATTATATCTAATATTTCTACTATGATTTTCAGAGACTGAAGAATCTTTGAATGTTCTATTATTTGTGAAAGGTAAATTACTGAAACTTTTACACTGTAGTAGAATTGTAATATTCATACAAAATGGTAGGTAGGTTCTCTCTCATGGTAAGTCACTCCACTCTCCGCTTTTCCGTAGTATGTGTGAGCTTATCTATAAAGTGACAGAAAACTATTCTCTTTGTTATACTTTGGCTTGTCTTGCGTTTTACTCCACAATAAAAGTATTATTCTTACTTAAAGTTAATGTTAAGTCAATTTTTTTAGCTTCACGCTTTATCCCGCACATGGCACCGTAGGCAGAGGTAACTGCAGGAGCCAAAGGAACATAGTGTTAAGACACTCCGTTGCTTACTTCCAGCTTTCTCCGTCCCCGCTTTCCGCCTTTTTCGAGGCATTACGTGTTGAGTGACGGAACTATACGCCGCGCTTCACCTAATTTCCAGAGCGAGAAAATGGCAATAGAAAAATCCATCTTCTCCTCATGGGAATCGAACCTACAAACCGTCGCGTTTACAGGCAGACGCTACACCCCTGTGCCACGACGGTCCTCTTTAAGTCAATTTATTAATTTCCCCAAGAGGAATTTATGGTAGGACCATATTTTATATATTATCCATTACACTCGATGGTCTCTAAATATGTACGTAAAACCGAAATAAAGATACCTAAAAGAAATAACTTTTTCCACCTTAATTCCAGTGGCTCGCAACGGTAAGCTTTTAGATTTATGATATTTTTTGCTCAGGTATCTATAAACTTTGGTTAGACTTAATGTGTGACATTGCCTTACGTATGTGCGTGTATATGTATGTAAATTTGTGTGTATGTGTGTGTATGTACGTGTGTATGTATGTATAAAACACTTTATCATAATTTTCTCTTCGCATATTCGAAATTCGACGTAAGTCTTAGTTTGTAAGTAAACAAGGTTTCGTTGTGTGACCAACTTCCTGTCCTGAAAATGTTTCTCAATATTTTGTTGTAAAAGAGAAGCTTTATTTTTGAAAATGGATTTAGTAAGAATAAAAGAAAATTAACTTGTTTTTTAGGTATATTTAATTTAAGCTTTTTTATAGGCCTCAAAATTTTCGATCCTTTCACGGTTAGAGGAAAATAAACTGATATAAAATAGTGTCAATATTTAAAAAATTATGTGTGTCTCATCCAAGCGAAGAAAATGGAAATAGAAAAATCCATCTATCGTGTGGGAATCAAACCCACAAACGGTCGCGTTTACAGGCAGACGCTACGCCTCTGCGTCACGACGGTCTCATTTAAGTTCTGTTAAGATTTTATATAACTTTTGTTTACAGGAACAACTGAAATAGAGTACAGCCCAATAATGAGAGCAAAAAAGGCCAAAAAAGGCAAAAAAAGCAAAAAAAGTAAAAAAAGTAAGTTCATTTGTTGCCATAAAGAAAATGCCTCAAAGTAATCATTGTTTTTAACATACGTTTAACATTTAAATATTTTATATTTGTATTTATAGTTTACTAGCTGTTGCCGGCGGCTCTGCTCGCGATTTTTAAATGTATTACGCACATTATATTTTTTAGTGGTATGCCCGAGTTAAAGTACCTTAGTAATTCGTAACATTTACCTACACAGTCTTGATAGTGCTCTAGGTACTAAATACTAATATTGTGGTTTGGTGTGTTGGTCCACACGTACTCATTTAAGTAATAAAAAATAGTCACGTCATAATAATTCCTTTTTCATAATTATTATGAAAAAGGAATTATTATGACGTGACTATTTTTGAGTTTTTTTTAACCTGAAATAAATTAAATTACCTTTTTTTGGGCATATTATACTGTGTAATATTATACATATTTTAATAAAGTGCATTTCATAATCCGCTACAACACAATAAAGTAAGTTCTTGATTATCTATTTATGCAACTGAGGGATGATTCTTCTAGTTATGATTCTTTAAACAAGTAATCGTCACAAAACGAAGAGCATAAAAGCTTAGTATGCACGTAAAAAGCTTTAATGTTCATCAATTTAGCTTCAAAATTGACGAAATTTCATAGAAACTTACCCCTGTTAAAGCAATTTTCCGAAAATTCTTATTGCATTATTAATTTAATTTCTATCCAAATAGGCAAATATTGATTTTAATCGAATTAGCTTTTTTTACCCCCTTAAAGAGCGAAATTCCAAAAAAAAAGGTAGCCTATATGTTAGCGAGGACTAATAGTTATATAACAAAAAAATCATCAAAATCCGTCCAGAGGTTCCTGAGATTAGCGTGTGCAAACAGAAGAACTTTCAAATATTCAAACGGACAAAATTTTTTTTTCTTCCGAATTCTTACTCTTTTTTCGTTTCTTAATAACCCTACATATTTTGTTTCGTAAAAATAATTAATGTACAAACACGATTTTTTTAATGTTCTATTATATATAAAGATTGTATTTAAATCAGTCAATTTAATTTATTTATTTATATACTAGATACATAAGCTTATTCGTTTTACTGTATAAAGGAGAGTAGACAGAAGAAATCTTTAGTTAAGACATTGTTTTTTAAATCACCAGACAATTCGTATTGAATGACGGAAGTTAACGCCGCGCTTTGTAATGTTATCACAGGAAGAGAGATTTTCATTGCTTGAAACAAAACGCAGCGTTGAATTCTGCCACTCTACTCCCTATTTCTTAACATTAAGTTTCCTCTGCTTTACCTTGTAGATATTAGAGAATGATCAGTATTTCCGAGTTTATCAGTGGGGAATACTGGTAAAATAAAACTTTAAAGATCATTTATATTGTTGTATTTGATATTTTTATAATTTTTTTTTTCCTTTTAGGAAACGGAAACGATGGAGGTACGTATATATATATATATATATATATATATATATATATATATATATATATATATATATATATATATATATATATATATATATATATATATATATATATATATATATATATATATATATATATATATATATATATATATATATATATATATATATATATATATATATATATATATATATATAATAGTGCATCAGATAAAAGCATAGAGATAAAGCATAGAGTTATATGCCGCTTGACGCGCAATATATCGAATATTGGGCGGACGTGGAGAACATAGTGTCTTGACACTACTATCTCCTAGGTGTCCTGGCCTACCCTACTTAGGAAAGTTGAGTGAGTGAACTCATCTATACATATTGTTTTGCACAGAACCTAATTGGATGTCGGAGTTCAAGGACTTCATACATAAACTAGTTGAAACCTATAGCAAGGAGAAAGGGAAAGCAATTATGGAACATTTCATTAAGTGTACGTAAACTCTTCTTAAGACTAGACTTTTACTAGAATACTAGACTAGACTAGACTTTTCTATTTCCATTTTCTTCGCTCTGCAAACTAGGCAAAGCGCGACGTCGAGTTCCGCCACTCCACACGCAATGCCTCGAAAAAGGCGGAAAGCGTGGACGAAGAAAGCAAAAACTAAGCAACCGAGTGTCTTAACACTAGGTTCCCACGGTTCCTGCAGTTCCCTCTGCCTACCCTGCCATGTGCGGGATAATTTCACGCTGTATCCCTAGCGGGGTAGTCAGAGTCCCTGCATACCTCTTTCGACTCGTCCACTGTTATTAACCTCTTCATACATGCTCTCCGGAGAGTCCTCATAGTTTTTATGTGTAGTATCTTCGATATTGTGTTTTCGAAAGTCAACTGAGGTCTTCCCTTACCTCTCTTACCCCTCTCTTTTGCTTTATATCTTATGTGCAATAAAGCGTTATTATTATTATTATGTGTTTATATATATTTTTTCTCCCTTACGGGGTATTTAGAGACTACTCACACGCGTCGTAACCAAGCGTGAGTAGTCAAATGATCTGCTATAAAGTGGAAGCGGATGATATAGATGACGTGAATTATTATTATTATTACTGTAAATTATTTTATATATCATATCTTATTTCTCATATGAACGACTAAGTAAGCCAGTGCTTAAACACTTTGTTTTTCACTTAAAAATTGTTTAATTATTCAGTATTGAGTGACGAAGCTCTACGCTGCTCAATTTTGTTGGTATTATTACATTTATTTATAAATTATTATTTTTTCTAGCGTTAGAATCAAAAAAGCAAATTATCATAAAGGATATCGATAGTAAGTACATAAAAAATAAATAAGTACCGATAAACTTTTTCGTCACAAATTAACTGACACACAAAATTATGCAATGAAAAAACTTGAAATTTTCATGAAAAGGAGACTAAGAGATTTCCTGAAATTTTAACAGAAGCGGAAAAAAATGGAAACGAAATTGCTAGTTTGGCAATAACTAAATTATTGCTATTACAAAATATTGTAATATATTTTTATCTTCACACGTCATATACTTTGGTTGCCCGCACGTTCCGCTACTGTATGGAACTCGTGGCGTCGTCCTCTCCTCTTCTATACACATTTTACACGAGCGATATCACGCGCGTTCCAAAAATCGAACTCGCGATGTACGCCGACGACACCGCAATCTACACCACGGATCCTAGCCGAAAGACTGCAAATTGCGGCCAAAAAACTTTGGTTGGCTGGTAGAGAATGCTTTGTAGCGTTAACGTTACCGCCTCTTGCACATGTTTACTCCTTGTATTGTGTGCAATAAAGGATAAATAAATAAAAAATGCACCTAGTAACGTAGGCAGAGGGAACCTCGGGAACCTAGTGTAAAGACACTTAGTCAACCACTTTTCACATTTCGAGATATTGCGTGTTGAGTGGAAGACAATTCCAGGGTGAAGAAAATGAAAGGGTAAAACCGTCGTGGCGCAGAGGCGGAGCGTCTACCTGTAAACGCGACGGTTTGTGAGTTTGGTTCCCATGAGGGGAATATGAATTTTTCCATTTCCATTTTCTGCGCTCTAGCAACTAGACAAAGCGCGGCGTTGAGTTTTGCCGCTCAACACAATGTCTCGAAAAAGGTGGAAAACAGGTAAAGGAGTGTCTTATCACTAGGCTGTCACGGTTTCTTCGGTTCCCTGTTGCTACCCTACTATAAGTGGGACAAAGCGTAAGCTAAACAAAAAATTAGCCTCAATATTTAATAATGTACTAAATTTTACCACATGCTACTGTTTTTATTACATTAAAAAAATACCTAAGCAATTCCTTCCGCAATCACGACAATACTAATACTACATTCTTAACACTGCTATAAAAACACAACATTACACCTAATAAAAAGAGAGTAAATCGACTATACACTTCAATATGGGATATGGGTTATACGGGATATGAACCAGCTACAAATGTAGCAAATAAGTTACGCGCAAGTGCTCTGATCACTAATCCATGAGTTCTTCAAATTTTTATGTTTCCTCTATACTTAGTGTATATTAACACTCAAAAAAATGTTATGTAAATACTGTAATTAAATCATGTTTCAGTTGATCCCTTTGGTAAGTATAATTTATCTATGTTACATTTATAATCTACGTCTAAAGAGGCTAAGATTTAAGTTATCACAAATAAAATACTTAATTTTTGCGTACTAGTTTGATTTATTTGGACTATTTTGTATATTATTTAATTTTAATCATTAATATGACGATTAGTGTCTCTCAATACCTCAAAAGGAAAGAAGCAGGGAACAGAGTGTCTTAACACTAGGTTTGTACATTATTCCATAAACAAAAGTAAATTTAAAGTAACAAATTTTTAGATTTATCTTAAATAAATTGCTTTTTTGAATAATTACTGTTTAAATCTAGTACCGAATTGTAATAAAGTTTTCAATTGAATCAGCTTTACGCTATATCCCGCTCATGGCAAGGTAGGCAGAGGGAACCGCAGAATTATAGGAACATAGTGTAAAGGACACGCCGTTGCTTAATCCCTGCTTTCTCCATCCCCGCTTTTCGCCTTTTTCGAGGCATTGCGTGTTGAGTGGCGGAACTCAACTGCTGCGCTTTGCCTAGTTGCCAGAGCGGAGAAATAGAAAATCGATCTTCCCCTAGTGAAAATCGAACCCAGAAACCGTCGTGTTATAGGCAGACGTTGCGCCTCTGCGCCACGACTGTCCTCTTACTTCTTACGTATACGTTGAATTTACAGGTAATGTGATCGTTGTCTTCGATGGAAACAATGAAAATAATAATAAAGATGTTGAGAATTCGTAGTGATTTTATTTAAAACTATGTCTTCATATAAACTTGTATATACAAATAATGTAATGGTAACACTCTGTAGTTTCTTATTTTTATTAAGTAGGATACGTACTCACAAGTACACAATTATTTTCTTCATTAAAGCTAAGTTTTTATTTAATAATACGTGTATTTTGCGCCATTGCTTCAATTTCTAAGAAGTAAGTTAGCAAAAAATTTAAAAAAACTAACACATAGCCTAGTTATTTTTAAACGAAATAGTCGCGTCTTCTATTCTTCTATTCTTCTGCCGAGTATCAGGCAGCTCAAATACTCAAGGGATGGGAAAAACACGGCGGCTTTTAGATATTCCAAAAAGCTGCTGTGAAGGAAGAAAGCCGAATTGGGCAGCTTTTAGACGCCCGAAATCGAGAGCGCGTCATGGCTTTTGTGGAGTCACTGTTTGTTGCAAAGTCCCAAGATGGAAGTCAAAGACATGTTTTAAATGCCAATCTAATTGACACGTAGAGCATGTAAGGCGTTTCAAGAGGCTGCTTTTAATTATGACCCTATTATAAATAAGATTAATCATTTCAGTTCAATCAGTTTACTTCTCATAGTAAGAATGTATACTAAAATGGACCGATGAAACACCGGATATAAGGCAAACGTAAGAAGTATTGAAACAAATTCATAATGCTACCGTAACTCATTAAACCACGTAGACTAAGTGGTGGGTAACAGCTTCCAGTACATATAGACAAGAATAGTTAAAGTAGCTAATTTATAATTTTATAAATTAATCATAAGCTATATTTATCGTTTATTTCATACGAAATTAGTGGATGCAACTACAAATTTTTGCTTATCGTTTTTATATATAATATTTTTGTCAGTGAAATACAGGAAATTGGTACAGAACCCTCGGTGCACGAGTATTACTTGCACTTGACCGATATTATATATATTCCTTGGCTTTATTAATATTCATCTGAACTAACGTATACTTATCTTATAACATCTAAGAAAAGAAATACTAAACTTGTCCGAGTTGGAATCGAACCCACAAACCGTTTACAGGTAGATGCTGAGCCGCTGCGTCACGACGGTCCTAAAGGTACAAAATTATAGCCATATAATTAGAACACCTAATGTATATTATATAACGTAAAGCTTTATACCAAATTAAACAGTTAATTCACCATGAAATTGCCTAAAAAAGGAACTTATTTATCAGACGAGCTTTCTAATCTAATAAAAGCTATTTTGAAAAACACTTTAGTTAATCATATTCAATATATATTACTTGTTGAGGTGTAAGCTCTGACAACACATTTTTAAGGCCGGAGAAGATGGAGTTTTCATTTCCACTTTCTTCGCTCGGCGTTGAGTTCCGTTTCGCCACTCAACACGCAATGCCCCGAAAATACAGAAAGCGGGTTACGGAGTAGAATGTTTGTATCTTTTACAAATTAATTTTGTGTGAGGTTCTAATGACTCAGTGCTTTCAGACTGTAAGTGTTAGGGTAGGTAAAGGGAACTGCAGGAACCATACGAACCTAGTGTTAAGACACTCCGTTGCTTAGTCCCTGTTTTTTCCGTCCTTGTTTTCCGCCTTTTAGAGTCATTGCGTGTTATTTTGAGTTTAAACCGTTTACAACGTAACGTAGATGTTGAGAGGTACAACTTTCTTTATAGAATGGCAGAATTAATTTATTATGAAAAATAGATGTTCGTTTCTACTACATCAAATGTAATTATTTAAAGGCACAGTTGACTAATACATCAGTATTATAGAGGTTAAATAGCTTGACGATTCATCATGCATCTAATATATTAAATAAAGTTTTTAGTTATTATTTCCGTTTTGAGTTTTTTAAATATAAACACACACACACACATCCATACACACACATCCATACACACACACACATACACACACACACACACACACACACACACACACACACACACACACACACACACACACACATATATATATATATATATATATATATATATATATATATATATATATATATATATATATATATATATATGTATATATATATATATATATATATATATATATATATATATATATATATATATATATATATATATATATATATATATATATATATATATATATATATATATATATATATATATATATATATATATATATATATATATATATATATATATATATATATATATATATATATATATATATATATATATATATATATATATATATATATATATATATATATATATATATATATATATATATATATATATATATATATATATATATATATATATTAACTATACCACAGTGGCGACTGTTGACCTAAAAACTAAACTTGCCTGTTAGGACAATTGCCTGTAGTTAGAGAGGAAATTAGATTAGAATACCGCTCTTTAGTTTCTGATGCTTTTATAGGTATTAAAATAATAATGATAAATTTATAAATTTGTTAAAAAATTTCTTTATGTAATTTATTTGTATGAACTAAAAACTAAATGTTTTACTATTATATTAACATGTATGATATATACATGTTAAGTATGTATTATATGTAGTACACATTACTAATAAAATAAATTCTATTGTATTTTAAATTATATTAGTAACAAATATTAGCTACATTATTTTATATATTTTTAAAGAGGTAGTAAGAATAGGTAGATAAGGTTATATTAGCACTTTTTTGTTCTGAAACTTACCGGTAGAATTTGATAATTTGCTTAGAGAGACGGTATTAAGGCCTATATTTTATTTTACTACAGCATAATTCACAACTAAAACGATTACAAAAGAGCACTGTCCACTCAACCCTAATAGCCCCATAAAATAGAGATGGGGTCAAATTTTACGATTGAATTATGTTAATTCGAACGTAAAGTGGTCACGGAGACATCACTAGTTTCAGCATAGTAATCATTTTTTTTATTATTATTATCTAATATTTTGTAATTATAAAAACCCCTATAGTTAAATCAAAAGACCTTTTAATTATGTTTTATACATACTGTAACTATTGTACGAAGTTATGTAAAGCTGTTACATTATATGAAACGTCAATTTAAATTATTCTGTTGGCAGCCATGATGCCTTAAATAGAAGCGAGGGTTAACGTAAACGAGTGACGTGGCCGTGTGAAAATGTAATATAAAAAATATAATTTATTTTTGTTTACTTCACTCTTAATTTAGCGTCAGAAAAAGCTAACCCGTCGTGGCGCAGTAGTAAAGTGTGTGTTTGTGAACGTGGTAGTTATCGGCTGGATTTCTATTTGGAAAAGTAAGTTATATTATATCCAAGCTTCCTTAGAAGGTACCGTTGTATTGGAGCATTGTCGTGGCCTGTAGACAAGGCAGTTTGTGGTTCGATTCCCACTCAAGAAATATGCATTATTTCATCCTCATATTCTTCGTTCTGGCTAGTAGGCGTAACTTAGCGTGGCGTTGAGTTCCGCCACTCAAAACGCAAGCCTTGATAAGGCTGAATGTGGGGAATGGAGTGTCTTAACACTAGGTTTCCATGGTTCCTGCGGTTCGATGATAAAGACCATTAAAGCGATGAATGTCAATCATGGCTATTTCAGGCAGAATGGAATACAATCACGATGAATCTCGCGAACGCGAAGAAAATGCTAATAGACAAATCCATTTTCTCCGAGTGGGAATTGAACCCACAAACTGTCGCATTTACAGGTAGACGCTACGCCTCTGCGCCACGACGGTATAGACTACGTGTGTTTCGATATTATTGTTTAAACTAAACTAACCACATCTGGTTTCTAACAACATTTTATACAAGACCTATTCGTGTGTATTATATTGAATAGCGAAAGCCGTTGACTAATTCTCAACAGAGTCGTCGTGTCCGCGTCCCCACCTGAGTAGATGCGATAAAAACTAACGGCCTTATTCATAAAGAAGTCTTATAGAACGTTTTAAATATACTTTAGTTAACACGCTCTTTAGGCTTATAGAACGTTCGATAAATGTTTGTATTCATAAACGCTCTATAAGCCTTCTACAACTAAAGTGTCACTAATAAGTTCTTTGATTTTCGCGATTTTTATACATTTTAAATAAAACAATTTAACCGGATTTATCGCGTATATTATCATTTTTTAGTGAAACCCGACGTTTCGAACACTTTGCAGTAGTCCGTGGTCACGGGTAGACTGAGGTGGCATTCGTCTGTCATTTGATACAATTATTATATCAAACTACCGCCAACGGTTTCTGAGTTGCCTCGCGTACTGCCCTGGATTCCTGCAGAATGAGCTGACTGTATCCTGCCCTCTGGTGTGGTGTGTTTGGGATTTTAAAATTTTTATAAGTGGATCCCAAGTGGTAGAAAGCTTCCAACTGTCTTCTCTATTGAAATTAGGATGTTTTTGTATTTCAATAGCCTCGCGGATCATTCTAGGAATATATTTATTTTCCCTAGCGAGTATATGAGGTTTATCAAACCTGATGTAATGGTTAGGCTTGTTCAAGGAGTGCTCACACACAGCTGACTTTAATACACGCCCATTCTTGATATCTGAGATGTGCTCTTTCACCCTAACACCGATGCTTCTCTATTTTGACCAATGTAAGATAAGCCACAGTCGCAATCAAGTTTGTATACACCTGCACACTGCAAGGGAATATTACATTTAACTGGTCTCAAGAATTGGCTCACTTTTTTGTTAGGCTTAAAAATAGTTTTAATTGAAGCTCTTCTTAAGATGTTGCCGATCCTGTCTGTAACTCCCTTTACATATGGTAGGAGTGCTGGCTGTCTCTCTACTGTGGGTGGCTTGGTGGTCTTCTTACAACGCTGGCGGGGAACTGGCAGCTTGTTCTGATGAAGGGCATCTTTCACCAGTCGAAGCTCCTCCCCTAGGTGTTCAGCGTCGCAGAGGTGGTGGGCTCTCTGAAACAAAGATTTGCCAACGGTAGATAACTGTGTTGGGTGATGGTGAGATTCACCATTGAGATATCTGTTAGTGTGAGTGGGTTTCCTATACACTGTGTGGCCTACTGTGCCATTGGGATTTTTTATAACTAAAACATCAAGGAAAGCCAAAGAATTATTTGCCTCTAATTCTATTGTAAATTTAATATTGTCATTAATAGAATTAAGATGGTTTAAGAATATATTAATGTTGTCCGTAGGTAAAATGGTAAAAGTATCATCTACGTACCGCTTATATATTCTAGGTAGACAAGGTGCAGTGTTAAGAGCTATCTCCTCAAAATCCTCCATGTATATGTCTGCTATTACTGGAGACACAGGGGAACCCATAGCAATGCCATCTACTTGTAAATAAAATACTTGATTGAACACTAGGTAACCAGATGTAAGACAGTGTTCTAAAAGTTCAAGATATTCTATAGGCATATTGTATTCTTCTAGCTTTCTCTTGACAATTCTGATGCAGTCCTTAATGGGTATACTAGTAAACAGAGACTCGACATCAAAACTGACCATGGTTTCATTATTAGCTAACTTAAGGTCTTTCAGTCCGCTAACAAAATGGTAAGAATCCCTAACAAAAGATGTTGAGTGGCCACGCAGTGGAGAAAGTACTTTCGCGATGTGTTGAGCCAGTTTATACGTCGGCGTATCGATTTGGCTAATAATTGGACGAAAAGGTACATCTTTTTTGTGTATTTTTGGTAACCCATACAACTTTGGAGGTTTTACACAGCTAGGCACTAGAGATTTAACGTCAAGATTTAATTTTTTCGCGTATTTAGATATTAATTCGGATGTTTTTTTAAGTATTTTTGTTGTAGGGTCTTTGTTAACAATTTTATAAGTTTTTTCATCCGATAGCAAAAGTGACATTTTATTGTTGTACTCGTCCGTGTCTAGTATAACCGTCGCGTTACCTTTATCGGCTTTGAGGATTGTAATTTCTTCGTTTTGCCGTAATTTCTTAAGAGCACGAGATTGATCACGAGAAAGATTAGATTTAGGTGGTTTACTACGGCGTAATATGGCAGATATATCCTGACGAATAGCCTCTGAATCTTCCTTCAAAATCTGGTTTTTATGTAAACAATCCTCAACGTTCGTTATTATTTCCTCAAAAGGTATTTTTACCGGCGCCGGCGCAAAATTAAAACCTTTACTTAAGATCTCAATAGTTGAATCATCGATACTTTGTTTTGACAGATTGACAACAGACGTTTTTGTTGCCAGTGTAGACGTTACGGTGTTGCCATTTTTTAACGGACTACCACGGACTACTGCAAAGTGTTCGAAACGTCGGGTTTCACTAAAAAATGATAATATACGCGATAAATCCGGTTAAATTGTTTTATTTAAAGTGTCACTAATTTGATTTATACGTTCACAATGTTGCCACTATACTGAAGTCGGTCGACTTGTTGCCGAAAATACCAATAAATCCACAGATGATAAGTGACAAACGCATTGACATAGTATGACCACAGATAATATTACGTACAAAAATATATTTTTGGATCTGGCTTGACATTTACCGGCTTCATTTACGTCGTTGTTATCACAAATACACGAATGTTTATTTTATTTTGGTTTATAAACTTACTTCATTTTTAAAAAATTAAGTCAAAAGAAGTAAAACGACAAATAATTGAAAATTGTTTAGACGTGGACAAGTATTACCTATGTTCTGTGCACCTTTCTTATGTAGAATTTATTATTAATAAACTTGTTAATAACTAAAGATAGTTAATAAATATCGAACAAAATGTCAATTGTTATATTGTTTTGTTTACGAAACTGAAATTGACACTCTTGATGACAAGCGACTCGACGTTTGGACGTTAAAACTCTCTTATAGTAGGGTTCTCGGTTCTATAACTTTATGATAGGTTTATAGAACTGATTGGCACTAAAATGCTGTTATGAATAACGTTTTTTGACAACTGTACTATATCGAGTCTTAAAGCGTGCTATAACTTTTTATGAATAAGGCCGTAAGTTTATGTCATTTGATGCGCTCCTTACGTTTTTAATCAAGATCAGAATCAAAAATTATTAATTCATATGCACGTTAATTTTTTATTTACTACCATTTCAGAAAGGTGCTTTGTCGTGGAGGAGAAGAAATGGTTAAAGACATTCCTCTGAACTTTTTTTTTTTTAAAAACTATTTGACTTAAAATAAAGGTATGATTACAAGTATTGCCTAGCCTGAGCGGAACTGGTTGCAGAATTGATTAACTCCATGTGTCTTTGTTATTGATGTAGTCATCAACCCCATAATAACCTTTGTTAACAAGCTGTGCTTTTGTCTGTTATATTTTTTTAGCTTCACGCTTTTATCCCGCACATGGCAGGGTAGGCAGAAAAAACTACAGGAACCATAGGAACCTAGTGTTAAGACACTCCGTTGCTTAGTCCCTGCTTTCTACGTCTCCGCTTTCCGCCTTTTCGAGGCATTGCGTGTTGAGTGGCGGAACTCAATGCTACGCTTTGTCTAGTTGTCAGAGTGAAGAAAATGATAATAGAAAAATCCATTTTCTTCGAATGGGAATCGAACTCAGAAACCGTAGCGTTACAGGCAGACCTCTGCGCCACGACGGTTCTCATTATTTTCGTTTGTTATAATTACTAGTTCTGTTTTATATCATATTAAATATTTGTAGTAGGACTTTCTTATAACTATGTATTGTATAATCATAGTATTTCCTGTTGCATATATTTATATTACTCGTGAATTTAAAGTGAGTAGCCTTTTTTATCTTTTCAACATTACAAATAAAGCTTTACCCAGAAACTGAACTTGCTACTTAGTCCTAAAGATAACGTAACCAACTTGACACGATATCCCATGGGACACAATTAATTATAACCGAGCTTAAAATTACACACTTCCGTCTCTTTCAGGAATAACAATAATTCTATCACAAAAAGTGCTCCTGAGGGACTTGTAAGGATTTTAATACGCTGTTAAAATTTTTATAGCTTTTTATATAGCGATAATATTGATTAATTAAAAAAAATATGACGAATGCTTTAAAAGCGTCTCTAGTAATTGGCTAATATTTCTTAATGAATGAGATTATAATTTATAATTAATTTTAAATTTAATTCTCTATGACGGTTGTGAGTTCAATTTCCATGTAGGAAAGAATATGTGCATTTCCTTGTTCCGGTTACAACATGATACGTGGCGTTGAGTTCCGTCACTCAATTAACAAAGGTGACTTTTCTATATATGCGAGATACAGCGTGAAGATCATGACAATGGTATTTTATATAGAAAGTAAGAGAATATAGATTGTTTTCTTATAAGCTCTTATTTACTGACATAAGTTGAATTGAATTGAATTGAATTGAATTTGTAGACTTAAGGAAATTATGGGTAAGCGTATAAGCATTTTGAACGTTAGCATAATTTATTGTAAGATTTAAATGGCTTCCAAAATATAATTATTTCTATACACTGGACCGCCAGCGTCTCTACAATTCACACCGAGTTCCTGTAATTAGGCCAATGGAGGAAAAATAAAAAGATATGGAAATCATTGAGGAACGTTTACTTTATATTTTTTTGGTAAATTCAAGAGTAAAAAGGGAAAAATATGACTATTGATTATGTTACTTTATTTATGAAGAAATATTTCACATAAATGAAGAGTAAACGCAACGTTGACTTTCATGATTTAACATGTAATGAATCAAAAAATTGTTAAATTTTTGAAAGGTTAAAGGTTCCCTCTCTCTAACCTGCTGTTTGCGGGATAACGCATGAAAACGTCATATTGTGGTTTATGTGCGATGCACTCATTATTGTTATTTTACATTTGTAAAACATGAAAATATAAAGAATTACTTTTCTAGTTTATTTGGTATATGTTGTTATTTCAGTTAAGTTTTTTTTAGCTTTACGCTCTACTCTCTTCTAGGGTAGGCAGAGGGAACATCAGGAAACGTGACAGCCTATTGTTAAGACACTTCGCCTCTCGCGCCTTTAGAGGCAACATGGCGGAACTCAACGCCGCGCTTGCTTGATTACCAAAGTGAAGAAAATGGAAATGAATACATAGATCTAACGAACTCACCAACCACCAACGATCGAACCCACCAATCGTCGCGTTTACAGGCAGACACACGCTTCTGTGCTACGAAGGTTTCAGCTAAATTCTTCAGTAGTAATACCACTTGTGTGAAACAGGAGAACATCAGCTCGCCGCTATCATATACTGTCGATATTTTTTTGAATATCCTCACGTTTTATTCCACATATCCCACACATAGCAGGATAGGGAACCGTGGAACCCATTCTTAAGACATTTCGTTCCTTGCTTTCCTTCTTTTTCAAGGTACTGCGTGTTGAGTAGCGGAACTTAACGCCGCGCTTTGCCTAGTTGCCAGAGCGACGAAAATGGTAATGAAAAATCAATCTTTTTCGACTTCCATCCTTCATTCCTTCCATCGAACCCACAAATCAGGATTTTGAAATAAATTTTCTATATAAATATTAATCCAGATATAATTAAACTTAAAATTAAATATAAGCCTACAAGGTCATCACATAACTAAGTCAAAGGACCTTAGTACCCTCAATTTGCAAAGCAACGTAATACCAATACCTACTGGATAGCAGGCATTGTGGAAAGCAATTCAGAAATCGCGCCTAGAGCCAAATCATTTCCATATTTATAAAGAAATGTGTTTCAAATGCAAAATAGATTATTTTCACAACTTTCCATTGTTCGGCGAATGTAGGACTCTTCGTGGGATGTACGTTACGGTGGCGTTAGGGCGTTAACATACTATATTATTTACATTTAAACATAATAATAATGATAGTAATAATTATGTGTCTGTGCGTGTTTTTCACTGAAAGTGTAACTAATATTTTAAAAGAGATTCTATATCAATATAATCCATTGGCTTAAGCCAGGATACTTTTTGGATTTTATTAAGTGGTAGCGCTACTCATAGTGCAACTGCAAGGGAATATATTTTAGACATATATATTGTATGTATGTGGAATGCAGTTGGTTTATATATATACAAACATATATAGTAGTCGTACTTATTACTATTACTCCAGAGAGATAACGTTCCTTCCATCCAACTTAGGGTCAACGTTATTTAGATGGAAATCTTATAGATAAGTATTAAACCCACAAGAATTATGTACAAGCACATTCAAGTGAACCACAAAATGACCTACATCTAGTTTATACATCACATGTCACACATTTTGTGTAGCCGCAGCCTAAACGCTGCCGGAGGCGCGGCTGGTACACATCAGAATAGGTACCTTATCACTAGCCCTGGAAATGTTTAGCATACGAGTAAAATCGTATAGACTCAGTTGTACTGAAATATTCGGAAAATAAAAATATAATTTGTTATTGTAAAAGGAATAAGTAGATAATGTTGATTTAGATCGATTGAATTTAGATTTTGTATCGTAAGCTTAAAAATTGGAGAAAGTTTGGATATAAATATATATAGCTGGTATAACGAGATTTTATATTGGGTAGTCCAAGCAAATGAAATAGAAGGGTACTATTATTATAATTTAATATGTTACGAATACATGACAATAGAAATACATGAAAAAGACAATTTGTCGGTTATCCTTTTTGAAATGTTCCTCAGTATTAGATATTGCTTGTACATATATATATATATATATATATATATATATATATATATATATATATATATATATATATATATATATATATATATATATATATATATATATATATATATATATATATATATATATATATATATATATATATATATATATATATATATATATATATATATATATATATATATATATGTGTATATATATATATATATATATATATATATATATGTATATATATATATATATATATATATATATATATATATATATATATATATATATATATATATATATATATATATATATATATATATGTACAAGTTCAGTAAATACACTGTGCCGCTGAGCTACAAAGCATAATAGATAAAAATAAATAAATATTATAGATAAAAATAAATATTCTTTTATTAACAGGACATAAAGAAAAGTCTAGACAAAGCGACGTTTTTATTACCGCGTTAAATGATACTTAAAGTCAATTCAACATTGTTTTGGCAGAAATGAAACAACCGAGCAGTTATTTGTGATTCAAATATTGTACAGTATATATCAGAACAATTTTTTTATCTTCACTCTTTATCCCGCACATGGCAGGGTAGGCAGAGGGAACTGCAGGAACTATGGGAACCTAGTGTTAAGACACTCCGTTGCTTAGTCCCTGCTGTCTCCGTCCGTGGCTTCCGCCAATTTTCGAGGTATTACGTGTTGAGTCAACGGAACTCAATGCCGCGCTTCGCCTAGTTGCCAGAGCGGAGAAAATGGAAAAGAAATATCCATCTTCTGCGGGTGGGAATCGAACCCAGAAACCGTTGCGTTACAGGCAGTCTTTGAGCCTCTGCGCCACGACGGTCAAAGTGACGGTCAAAATGATGACAAAATATTATATTAATAGTTATTAAAATAATTATAGAAAATGTATGAAAATATAATTTTCCCATTTCATGACTTTATACGTATTGTACGAAAATGTCTCGTACTACAAAAATACTATTAAACGTTATCAATCTGTCACCTTTCATTAAAAAATAACTGAATGAGAAATAGCTATATCTGTATGCCAGGATAGTGTACACTACGTCATAGTTGACAAATTTTGGAGCAATAATTTAATTACTCACTTTGTTTGAAAAAACATAAATATTATTATATTTTTGGAAATAAAATAATATATATATATATATATATATATATATATATATATATATATATATATATATATATATATATATATATATATATATATATATATATATATATATATATATATATATATATATATATATATATATATATATATATATATATATATATATATATATATATATATATATATATATATATATATATATATATATATATATATATTTATATATATATATATATATATATATATTTATATATATATATATATATATATATATATATATATATATATATATATATATATATATATATATATATATATATATATATATATATATATATATATATATATATATATATATATATATATATATATATATATATATATATATATATATATATATATATATATATATATATATATATATATATATATATATATATATATATATATATTCTATAATTAATCTTAGAAACAATTAAAAGTATATAATATAAGAAATGTTATAATAACATAAAATACTTTGCATTGCTTCAAAATTCATAATTACATCTAATTAAGCTCTAAGTGCGAACAAAGCACTAATGTACGTTGAGAGCTTTTTGACATATATTCCGTCTGGTCGTAGCTTTCGTTACTTTTGTAAAAGTTTAAAATGCTTGCTTAAAATTATGAACAGTTCTTTGAAATAATGACATTCCACTTAAAAGTAAGTGATGAGACCGTCATGGCTCATTTTCAAGTGTTTGACTGTAAATGAAGATAACAGGTTCAGTCAGTCAGGTCAAATGTAAAATAAAAGAAAATCTTTAACTGACTGACAGATGCTACAAAAATAAAACATCGCAAACAAGAAATTTGACAGTGGATATGTATATATATTTGGTATATACCTAGTGACCTATTAAAAGATATTCTTAAACCTACGATACTTTTATAGAGTTCAAGATCCGTTCGTTCGTTCGTTCCATCCACTTGTATGCGGAAGATTGCGTGCTAAGCGGTGGAGTTAAACACCGTGTTCTATCTTATCAGAGACCGTAAATATCAACCGTGTTTATTTCTTTTTGTGATTATTCCAAAATCTCTATATACGAGGAAAGTGCTAGCAGAGAACCGATCGTCGCATAGTATAGTAGCAACATTAATCTCAAGGAAGAATTAGAGTCCTATTTAAATAGCCGGGAGAAAATCGTTTGATGTGAATAAAATATCGTTTGAAAACGAGCGAGCTTATAAAGCCTGTTGTAGACTAGCGATTATGAGTAGAATTTAAGTGTTTCTTATATATATATATTTATATATATATATATATATATATATATATATATATATATATATATATATATATATATATATATATATATATATATATATATATATATATATATATATATATATGTATATATGTATATATATGTATATATATATATATATATATATGTATATATATATATATATATATATATATATATATATATATATATATATATATATATATATATATATATATATATATATATATATATATATATATATATATATATATATATATATATATATATATATATATATATATATATATATATATATATATATATATATACATATATATACATATATACATATATATATATATATATATATATATATATATATATATATATATATATATATATATATATATATATATATATATATATATATATATATATATATATATATATATATATATATATATATATATATATATATATATATATATATATATATATATATATATATATATATATATATATATATATATATATATATATATATACATATATATATATATATATATATATATATATATATATATATATATAAATATATATATATATATATATATATATATATATATATATATATATATATATATATATATATATATATATATATATATATATATATATATATATATATATATATATATATATATATATATATATATATATATATATATATATATATATATGAGTGTTTAAAGTAAAGTTTTTTTGATGTAAATATAGTTATACTTTCACTTCATATATTATATGTTGCTATGATAAGTGGGTAAACCCACTTTGATAACTTCGTTTGAAGAAATTTCTTATAGATAAGAGTTTGACCTTTGCTAAATTTATTTCTCTACTTATATACTTTACACATATTTAGGATTATGTATTTTATTCATTTTCAAATACATCAAAAAATATATAAAAAGACAAAAATGTCATATTTGATAGAAAAAGTCCCTACAGAGGGACTAAAAATAAACATAATTATGAATGGCGGGCAGCTTTTCTTACAAATATAAATCTTGCCAAATGAGATTCGTATTTAAAACTTGTTGAAATTATGTAAATTGAGTTTAGATAATTAGAGAACATACTACTGAGCTAACATGGACTCGTTGAGTACGTATCGCGTTGTAGGATGAAGAGGTAAGAACAGTGCCTTGGATTCGCGGCCCAAATTTAAGCTTAAAAAGCTCATTTGAAATGCTTATTAACACTCAATTCCACTGCCCGAGATGTCGTTCCATATTTGACTTTCAAAGTTCGAAACGATCAACTAGAACCTGCAAAATATTTTCTCTAAAATGAAGTGATATTATTGGCATTGTGAAGAAAAAACAAAAAATTTAAAATAAAACTATATATTATTGTCAAGATACTCCGTTCTTTTTGATACACCCATAATGGCCCTAAATTAGAGCCTTTGACGTGGTATATACATGTTGCATGTATAAATATATTTTTTTTCATTCGTCTGTGGGTTGTGCACGCCTCATCTCATAAATAAACTGATTCAAAAGCACCAAGTTCACCATTGAGTAAACTTCACTTTTTTTTAGATTTTACTCTATATAAAAAAACAAGAACTACTAAATTATAATTTATTTATAGAATGGCTGGAACTTAACGTTCCGTTCCGTTAACGTTAAACGTTAGATATGTCAAATTTTATAGCACTACATATATGTACATATTTTTACTTTACGTATTTTTCTATCCCCAGACTTGATTAACACCTTAAAAATCATAAAAAATATTTAATAAAAATGGCATTCTCTCTCGCTAAGCGATCGTTCTTTGCAGTAATCTTTGGGTAGCGGTAATTTGTAAAAATACAGACATGCTAATAACGAAGTTAGTTGTATACAGCTGTTAAGAATTTCGACGCAGCGTGATAAAGAACGCACTGCTTTGTGGTTAGAGCGCACGGTTCATATAAGGGTACAGGTTCAGATCCCGCTGCGTTGCAATTTAATCCTAGCTTAGTGTTAATCTAGTGTTAATACACACATTCCCACATCTACCTACCTACTCTACCTTTCGAGGTATTGCATGTATAGTTACGGAGCTTAACGCCGCGATGAAAATTCAAATAACACATTATCGTTAAGTAGGAATTGAACCCACAAACTATTACGTTTATAAGCAACATCCGTTCCGTTGCGACAAACCGTATATTAATACGATGGTACATATTACCACTGAATCTAAAGTATGAAGAAGCTTGTTACCTCAAAATGTCTAACATATGAGCCACGCTGGGATATTGGAAATTGGAATTCGTTTAGAACGACAAAATATCTGTACGTCGTTTCTAGACCAGTTCTATTTTTGTTAAGGCATTAACATATTTGGATATAATTTTAGTTTTTACTGTATTTTTATATGATGTTATACATAAAAGATAGTGTAATCTATCTTAAATTGAATAGTAAATATCGTCGTGGCATAGTGTCAAATGAATGTAATTGTAAATACAATGAGTGATATGGGTTCGATTCCAACTTAACTTAAGCGATTTTCAAAATTTAAAGTAATATCTCAAAGATTAGTCTGAAACTGGAGAACAAGGTGTCTTAGCACTAAATTTACTATTAAGTGCTCTAATGTAAAATGTGGCTGGAAATAATTATTTTTATGATTTCTTATTTATTTATTTATTTATTTATTTATTTTCCACTTAGAATCAATAAGTTGGTCACATGTGTACGTCAGATAGAGCGAACGGAGGAGTGTCAGAGGAGCCCAATTTGATAATAAATATCGAATTGAGCCCCTCCAAAACCTACACACTTCACGACTTAAAACTAAAGTTACGAGGGTTCCAAGCGCGGCCTGGTGAGAAGAGCCCACAACAAACTCAGCCAGGTTTCCCTAAACCTATTGTGATCACTTCACAAACGTCATTCTAACTTAAAATAATATATAAACCTGTGACCAGGGCCTACTGCATAGTGTTTGAAACGATTACTCAGTTAGTATAAATGTGTTAAAACTTTTAAAATTAAAAATCTTACTATATAAAATATCCGCTCTACATGTAGAACTACTTATTTCCAACACAGATTATATACATAAATTGATTTAGGATAAGACAATTACACAGTAACAAACCAGCACTAAAACACCTTTGGCAATTTTTTTATACTTTAGAAATATTGTATATTGGTTGCGGAACCTAATGCCGTTACCAATTTTAAAGGAAAATTCCAATATATTCGTATTAGTAATAAAATTATCATTTTTGACCCCTTTAAAATGAAATATCCAATATTTTTTGAGTCAATAACAAATTAAACCGAGTATAAATCTATCAAAGATGTCCAGATGCCTCAAGAAGGAGTTTAAGATTTACTGCTCTACCTTATACTATCCGTATCCTTTAAACAGGCTACAGTACAAATAGCAAGCATGGGGAAGATTAACGATGTCAAGTAAATAAAAGGTTATTTGATGTCGGTTGGATGCTGCATCAATTTCAATTGGAGTAAATAAAATGGAAAATGTACGATGTTGAGATATTTTGGATATTTTATTTCAATATAGAGTCGGTTTCAAATGAAAAATATTAGCTTTACTAATTTTTTTTAATAATATTTATTGTTTTTTATTTATTTTTATTATTACTTAACAATATTTTTAGTTTATTAATAGTTGTTTTTATTATTATATATAGTACTCTCACATATATATAGAGGTAACTTAGTAACTACTATAACTATCTATCTCATTGATAGTTCATACTGAATGGTGAAATCGAACGTCACGCTTTGTCTTGAGAAAATTGAATAAATTACTCTCCTGAATGTGGGGGAAGTGGGAGCGGAGTAATTGTGTACCACGACGACCTAATAATAATTGAACCCTAAATCTAATACAGGCTTTTTATATATCTAGTTGTATAACACTAGATGATTGTAGGTTCAACATATATGCGTCAAAGACTCTATTGAGACTCTATTATGAAAATATTGATGTATTAATGCCACTTGCGGGATAAAGTGTGATGCTAAAAAAAAATAATGCCACTTTATATGCAATACTCCTAAAATGGAATAAAATAGAGAATGCAGTATTTAAACTCTATTCTCTCCATTTTTTTAAACAGATCGAAAAAGTCAGTTAGTTTAGTTAGTCAAGTAGTTAGATAATCTCCGCCAGTACTCAATGCATTATGTGATGAGTGACGGAATTTAACACCGCAAGCTTTATTTAAGCTAGTTTTCTTATTCCACGTTTTAAAGCTATCTGAGCTGGACATGAACGTGATATATGTTACGTTGACAAGTATACAGAACATGATATAAACTAGAATTCAGAGTACAGGAAATTAGATGTTGCCAAGATGAATGATACATACGGATGCTGTGAGAAGAGATGTGTTTATTTTATAATAAAATTTAAAACTAAAACTTTTAAAATAAAGTTTATAAATAAATAACTTAGAGATTAACTACTAGTTATTTATGTTTTAAAAGTTTTTGTGACATATAATATAACGAAAACAAAACTTGATCAATTATGTACGCAATTAAAAATTTATTTAAACCAGCAAAATAGAAAAAAATCATATATTTTTCGGAAATTAAGGCAATTAACGGGAGCAAATAATTATTTATAAAGACTAAAATGTACTTAATTTACCGTAAATATACATACTCTTGTGTAATTACTCACTTTAGGCACAACCTTGAGTTTCTCTACTGACACTAGGTTCCTTCTTCACTCTGCTTACCCTATAATGTGTGGGATATAATGGGAAGCTAAATAAAACTTGTGCTAAAATAAGAAAAGCGAAACATTTTCCTATATGCTTTGTATAGACACAACGCCGCTCTTTGTCTTAGTACTAGAACAACAAATTAAAACGAATGTTCCCCCAAATAGTGGTGGAGCCCACCTAGAAGCTAGTGAGCCTGAGGATGTCCATAGTATTTAATAATAACTAAGCTGCGTTCAGAAACGCCACGTAACGCGTAGTCCTTTTTTGCGCCGGTACATTACTTACATAGTTTCGTTATAATATATAATATGAAAAGTAACATTTTAATTATTTTGAAAGAGTTCTTAATAATTGCAATTTTAAAAAAGTCAAAAGAGAATGGATAGTGGAGAGAAGAGAGGAGAATAGAAAAATATCGAGATCCAGTGTGTGAAGTTTAACTCATAATTTACTTTTACTAACCATACACAATAACATGCCAAACTAAAACAAGGAGGTTGTATTATTATAAAAAATGAAGGCGTAAATAAGTATAAGCAAATGAAACTTTTATCCTCTAATATATATAAAGACGCAAGCTCTAGCCAGTAAAGCACAAATTGAAACTTTCCAAAAAGCTCTCAATGTTCTTAAGCTTTAAATGTAACAGATTTTTCCAGAGCCCCTCAGATGAGGGTCCAAGTCTTACTTCAATCGACCTACGTCAAGTAAAATGTATGTGCAAGTCTAAGTACAAGCAAAGAGGATTTATTAGTGTCGGTTTAATTATACAAGTAAGTTAAATTAATAATTTTATAAACGATTAAAAATATTCAGATTTTGGCTTTGATTCAACATATTTATTATATATTCTCTACTTTATGCACCTTTGATAAGATAAATAGATGAAGTTGTGAGCAACATATATTTTTCTTTTAACTTCAAGAAGCTTAATTTCTCAATACCTGAATGTCTGGTTCAAAAACAAAAATTAAAAGAATATGAATACTCTCCGCCTGTACTTCTCCAACTTCTCCATTTAAATCTTAGTAACAGTCTGTTCTGTAATACAAGTTAGCTCTAGTACTGTAATTGACAGTAAAACTTTCCCAGCATCGTTTCGTTGAATGCATCAAAATTACTTTGAAACTGATTGAAACTTTATCTTTCGGTATTTTGATTTATATTGCAATACTATTTGCTTTAATAATTCGATAGGAAAGTTTCTTTGTTATATTAAAACGCGAGCGAAGCTTTTAAGTCTAATTTACTCTAATTAGATATTTATATACAAAAATATATTTATTTAAAAAAAATAGAAAGCTCAATATTTTATGTGAAGAACAGTACTCTCGGCTGGTTAATATAATTCTTTCTGGCTAAATCCTTATTCCGTGGATATTCCTGGATGAAAAATGGCCTATATTTTTTTTAATTTGTATGTTTTTTTTTAGCTTCACGCTTTATCCCGCACATGGCAGGGTAGGCAGAGGGAACTGCAGGATCCGTGGAACCTAGTGTTAGGACACTCCGTTGCTTAGTCCCTGCTTTCTCCGTCCCCGCTTTCCGCCGTTTATCCAGGCATTGCGTGTTGAGTGGTGGAACTCAACGTCGCGCTTTGTATGTATATATATATTTTAATATATGGGTGTATTTATATATTTAAATGTACTTGTGCTGTACTTATTTTTGTTATATTTATGCATTATTGTAATAATTTTGGCTACTGTGCTATCAATATAAAATCCCTGAACATAATGGTTGCTTGGAAGAGAATAATCTATTAAGTATAAACTTATACATAATGTCTAATAAAGTGCTTTTTTTAGTTCTGAAGATTACCTCGTCTAAACAAAAAGACGGACAGATTGACAAAAAATATAAATGCTTTTAAGTATTAGTAACGTGTAACAAAGTAAGAAACTATAACTTATGAATACGAAAGAATAATTATTTCAAAATCAAAAGCATCTCCTTTTTATTTACATATATATACTATATATATATATATATATATATATATATATATATATTATATATATATATATATATATATATATATATATATATATATATATATATATATATATATATATATATATATATATATATATATATATATATATATATATATATATATATATATATATATATATATATATATATATATATATATATATATATGTCGGCGTTGAGTCCGCCACTCAACACGTATGCCTCGAAAACGCCGGAAAGCGGGGACGGAGAAAGCAGGGACTAAGCAACGGAGTGTCTTAACACTAGGTTCCCACGGTACCTGCAGTTCCTCTGCCCACCCTGCCATGTGCGGGATAAAGCGTGAAGCTAAAAAAAAAAATGTATTTAATTCTAGATATATTTGGTTCAAATAGCAATAAAATAAATCTAGAAAAAAAATACAGACGTGATAAGTAAATAAATTTTAATATAAAAAGAAAAGATTTGGCAACGCGTTGAGTTCAGCCACTCAACACGCAATGTCTCGAAAAAGGCGGAAAGCAGGGACTAAGGAACGGAGTGTCTTAACATTAGACTCCTATCGTTCCTGCAGTTCACTCTGCCTGCACTGCTATGTGCGGGATAAATCGTGAAAACATAAAAAAAGGAAAATAAAGATTACGCGGCATTAAGTTTACTCTATGCGGGGTAAAACGTGCTTAAACAAAATACTGCGTATTGTAGAGTACAGCAAGCTTTTGACTCTATGGGGTTCCTCTATAAGACTTCAGTATCGTGCGAGAGCTTGAGTAGATCGCTCGTTCCGTATACAGTGAAGTTGCATTTGTGTGTTATACTTACGTATTTTGAAATTGGTGAGTAAATATTTATTTTTAAGTGAAGAATCAAGTTTAAATGAGTTTTTATAACGTGTTTTGGAAGAAAGCTTTTAAAAGTTTATATTATTATTGTTAGGAATTTCACGCTTTATCCCGCACATGGCAGGGTAGGCAGAGGGAACTGCAGGAACCATAAGAACCTAGTGTTAAGACACTCCGTTACTTAGTCCCTGCTTACTCCGTCCCCACTTTCCGCCGTTTTCGAGGCATTGCGTGTTGAGTGGCGGAACTCAACGCCGCGCTTTGCCTTAGATGCCAGAGCGAAGAAAATGGAAATAGAAAAATCCATCTTCTCCGACTGGGGATCGAACCCAGAAACCGTCGTGTTAGTCGCGTTACAGGCAGACGTTGCGCCTCTGCGCCACGACGGTCCTCTTACGGTCCTCTTACGGACGGTTAGGAATTTCTTCTAAAACTATTTCTTATGCAATTATTGTTGAAAATTTGAAATAAATGCACTTAACATTTATTATTTTATAAATATTTCATATATTTAACTGTAACTCATTTTATAAATACTTGTTAAACTCTAAACTTATTATAACATTATGAAATTCTGAAAAGAATTTTCGTAATTTAAAAATTAAAATTAAAATAACATAATAAAATTAATATAGAAAAAAGACAATAGAATAATCAAGGCTCACCTAAAGTTTACCAAATGTCTTGAGAGAATTCTATTGGTACTAAACGTACTAGATGAATTGATAATATTAGAATTAGTTTTTTTTAAATATATATAACTAAATAATTTAATCGTCATAAATCAAAACTATTATGTCATCGTGTAATTTATTTATAGAAAGCTTTTGTGTTAATAATGCATATATTTTTTAGTTTGCTAAAAAAATTCATGATATTACTTTAAGTATGAAAAAACCTGTATATGACAGTTCTCAGATGTTAAGTGAAAGTTTTTGAAAAAAATTCAATTGTCATTATAAAACGCAAAAACAAGTTACGACATAATAATAAACAAAGTATAATAATAAAAAAATATTACAAATATTTTAAAACATAAATATTTTCAAATTAAGTAAAATTTAGAATAGGGCGTGACTGGATACCAGTTCAAAAGTGATGGAAAATTATTTCAAATAAAAGAAAGAAAACAGCTGTCACTTGTTAGCCCAGAGCAATAATATATACGAACTATATATTTATGTATAAACAAAAATGACAGAAGGTAATTTATATTTTATACATATACAATCCTTGTGGGTTTGATTCCTATTCGGGGTTCGCCCTTGTGACTTACTTATTTATTTATGAATTCAGATTATCCAGTATTAATTACAATATAATAAGTTTCCCTAAGAAGAAGATGAATTTTTCTATTTCCATTTTCTTCGCTCTGGCAACTAAGGCAAAGAGCGGCGTTGAATTCCGCCACTCAACACGCAATGCCTCGAAAACGGCGGAAAGCGGGGACGCAGTAAGCAGGGACTAAGTAACGGAGTGTTTTAACAGTTCCCTCTGCCTACCCTGCCATGTGCAGGATAAAGCGTGAAGCTAAAAAAAAAAGTTTCCCTTAATTTTTATTTCTTCATGTTACATGTCTTTGAAAGTGAATACCGCTTTCCAATAAAAAATGTGATGTGACCTTAGAATCTTTCCAGCTTTATAAAGTTAGTAAAGATATAAAGTTAGTTGATAAGTATGTGTTGAAAATTAGAAAGAAGCCGGGAAAACAGAGCTGAAGTGAAGTGACTAAACACTAAGTGTTCTCTGCTTATCCTGTTATACGTGAAAAATAACGTGAAAACTTCACGTTACAGTTGTGTGAAAATTGGGATGATTATAAGGAGAAAATAAATAAAAAAATATATTTTTTTAATGTTAGAATCCCACAATACAGCTTCACACTAACTCCATAAGAACTATATATAGAGTTAGAGTCAGAGAACTTTTTACAATCGGAAACTTAGTTTTAGTTCACGAATATCTTATTTGCTTCATTCTTTTATTTCCTTAAACTAAAGTTTCATAAGATTGTATTATATCGCGTAAATTCAGATTCAGTGAGCATTCTGGTATAAAAAAGCTTCATAGCTACCTTTATAGAATATAAAGGTAGGTAGTAAAATATTATTTATTATTATTAATATTATTTATTTGTTTATTTATTTCTAACTTTTCCACTTAGAATCAAGAAGATGATCACATGTGTACGTCAGATAGAGCGAACGGAGGAGTGTCAGATGAGCCCAATTCGATAATAAATATCAAATTGAGCCCCTCTGAAACCTACACACTCCACGGCTTAAAACTAAAGTTACGAGGGTTCCAAACGCGGCCTGGTGAGAAGAGCCCACAACAAACTCAACCAGGTTTCCCTAAACCTATTGTGATCACTACACATAAGAATCAGTCAATCAATCAATTGTTCCGGAGGTTAGCCCGAACAAACGAAAAGACAAAAATTTAAATTGTTTTAGTAACATGAAAATAACTATGTATTACATTACCTTGAAACAACACAGTATCAACTTTGATATGAACTCACAGTTTCCGGCTTAATATGCTAATTTTAGCTTAATCAAATTAATTATAATGTTACGTCGTCATAACGACGGTGATATAACTAGAAAATTTTTATTATTTCAGTTTTTATTAAAATTTCGGAATTGTTAAGAAATCTTAAGTAAAACTTATCCACTCGATAATTATTTTTTGATCTGCTCCCTTTAGTAAGCCGACAAGACACGGTGTTGAGTTCCAACACTCTGTGGTCCATCACATATATCCATAGGCATTTTGGATTACATACTTAAGAACATATTTTTATGATTAGTTTTTTATTACAATAGAAATCCAAAAAAGAATTAGGGCAGTTCTGTTCTCAGAATTCTATATATCCAATTAACTGGAACTCTCATATATACAAAGACAGCATGATTCGCTGTTCAATATATTAAGTGTTTACAACTTTGTTTCTATTACGCCAATTAACTAAATTAACGATGTCCTCGTGACGCAGTACAATTGTTTTATAATGATCGTGATAGTCGTAGATTTGATTTAATATTAGAGAAAAATATAATATTTCTATAGAAATATTAGATCATTCAAAATTTTAAGCTTTTTAAGCTTTGCTCTATCTAATATAATAAAAACTTCGCAAAATTCTTAAATTCAGTTAATTAGATTTCAATTCAATTTGAATAGAAGTCAAGAGATGTACTAAAAACCAAGTATTTGTTGTGCCCAGAATATTTCATTGATATTAGATACTTTTATTTCCCAAAACTAATGTAACTAAAGCAATAAATATTCAATTTGTATAATCAAGTAGTGATTTCGTGACAAAAAATCACACAATATTGCCTACTTTGCTCTGAAGTTACTGCATTAATGAATTTTTTTAAATTAGTTGCGGAAGGATAAGGCGGAGACGATGAGGCGAAGTAGAGATCCTTGGAAAGTCCAAATAAATCTTTTTTATCTTCTTTACGCTCTATCTCACACAGCACGGTAAACAGCGGGATCCGTAGGTATCGTAAGAACCTAGTGTTCCCCGTTTTCTCCATCTCGAGGTATTGCGTGTTCTGTAATAAAACTGGTAAATCAAAAATATTTCATATGAAATCTTTTGTCATTTAAGATTTGTAACAAAAGTCTCGTTTCTATACGTTTATGTTTATTTTCATTTTACTATAGGTTTAACAAAAGATAATAGTCATTATAATTTATAGTAGTATTAAATATTTCGTTCCGTTTTATTTGTACTAATATTAGAGATTCTCAATACCTCATTTCCTCTTAAAATTGACTGGAACTGGAGAGTGATGGACCAGTGTCTTAGCGCAACATTTTTTTTTTTCGAAATGACTTAATGCTGTTTGTCGACACCAGGCAGGATTTTATACTTCATGCCTACTTACCATTTCTACCTACTACCTAATTTCTTCCAACATACTTACTATATCTACCTCTTTTCATTCGAAGAAAAGTACAAAATAATTCATTGTAATAATCACAATACCTAATATGATAAACCTAAAAAATCAAGCGAACGAAGCTGAAATGTAAAATGCAATATTTACAGATTTGTAAAAAAGTATATTTTTTTATTTATTAGTATATGGTGCAAAAATATGAGCGCGTTTTCTCTAAAATATGAAGCAAACATCGAGCATAACACCTGACGGGGGAATTTAATATGGCTATCATAATTTCTCTTGGCTGAGATGCTGCATATATTTCAAATATTATTTTTAACAACACGCTGTATAATATGTTACCTAGAGTTAAAACTCTCCGTCTTCAGCTTTTGCTGTATATTTATATTTTTAAGGAAATAAGGGAACTTAGTGTTAAGACACTCCGCTTTCCACTTTCAAGGCACTGGATTAAAGAAGTCAACGCCGTGCTTTAACTTGTTATATCGAGAAAAGTGAAAATAAATTCGATTTCCACTCGCAAGTGGAAATCGAACCTACAAAGCCTTTACAGTCAGTAGCTAGTGTGACCTTGTCTTCTTTTCTATCTTTCTTTTACTTATAAATCAGTTCTAATGGTTATGTTTGTTAGGGCAAACATAATTACAACAAAAGAGTCCTACATAAATTTAAAAATAAAAATAATTTTGCAATATCATACAAACTAAAAATATACGATATATTTTACAACATACGCCAAAAAATTCGATTTATCTCAGATTGCTAATGTATATATAGAGGCAGGAGTGTTAAGTCATTCTTATTTTTATTTTCCTTCAGTATTTGTGACGTTGAGGGGTGGAACTTGATTTCCCCGAATGGGGATCAAACGTTTAACCAATACGTTAACAGTTAGTAAACTCTCCTTATAAAACAATAGCCACTTTATTTAAATTAAAGCTCATTAAAAACGTTAGAGCTTTAAAGCTTCATTATTTTTTTTTATCTTCACGCTTTATCCCGCACGTGGCAGGGTAGGCAGAGGGAACTGCATGGTAAATATTCAGGATATCTAAAATCTGTGAAAATATCCAACATTTCAGGAATAACATGGCACTAAAAGGCTTGAAAGTGTAAAATTTACTTTAAGCCCTATTCAGCCCGGCAGCTATTTAGAAGATGGCATCATCATAAATATTCAAGCGGCGTGCCTCTGCATGAGATCTGGCCCAGTTCGGTTGGTGGCCGACTTTTGTGCACCAAAAGTTTGTTATTTTTTAACATATTGTTACTTTCAGTTTGCGAATTGTGTTAGGAAATTATGCTTATTTTTACCATACAGTGGATTATTAATATAATTTAAGGCGATTTAGACAATTTGTCTAATTTAGTTGAAATGCAATGGTTATAAGTTGAGTTTTCGCTCGGGGTATTAAATTCTTATTAGTTTTTCTGGTAGAAAATACGGAGAAAATGGAGAACTTTTATTTTATTCTCTCTACCTACCATGCTATAGACATATAAATATTAAGAAAAATCTTGATTTATGATCTGATGGCCAGGTTTCACCATTAAATCTATAATCTCTTAAATAAACTTATAGATGTATTGTAGAATAAAGATAAATAATTGGTGGAAAACTACAATATCACATTTCTAAATGTCAAGATCCGTTCTTGAGGCGGTTTCTTCAGTAGTACTACGAAAGAAACTAAGTTCCAATAAGTATTATGTGGAAATATTAAGTTACTATTACGAATTTCTATTACTAAAAAGGTTTCTATTGAGTAATTTTTGAAGCAAATTTGATTCATATTTAAGTACATTCAAGTAGCTTATTAAAAAGAAATTAAAGGTGAACCCAAAAAATGGCTAAATTTATTTATTTAGTGGCTATAGAAATTATTTTATTGCACTTGAGATTTCTAACTTAAACATTTTTTTTTCGGTTTCGTTATATAAAATGTAAAATTAAATCGATAGCAAAAATCCACTTTAAATGAGATACATGATATACGAGGACCGTCGTGGCGCAGAGGCGCAACGTCTGCCTGTAACGCGACGGTTACTGGGTTCGATCCCCAGTCGGGGAAGATGGATTTTTCTATTTCCATTTTCTTCGCTCTGGCATCTAAGGCAAAGCGCGGCGTTGAGTTCCGCCACTCTACACGCAATGCCTCGAAAACGGCGGAAAGCGGGGACGGAGTAAGCAGGGACTAAGTAACGGAGTGTCTTAACACTAGGTTCGTATGGTTCCTGCAGTTCCCTCTGCCTACCCTGCCATGAGCGGGATAAAAGCGTGAAGCTAAAAAAAAAAAAAAAAAAAAAAAAAAAAAAAAAAATGATATACGAAGCATAATATGTGACGATTAAAGCTATAAATTTATGTTGTTTAGAAAAATAATTAAATGCTCTATGTTTTTACATACTAAGTTACCTGTAAAATACTAAATCTTTTCCAAGCGAATAAAATATGGATTGAAACGCAAAGTTATGAAAGAGTGAGTACTACCTGACCACCTTACATCGTCTTAGTCATTAGGTTGCATTATAGACCATTATTTTTTATTTACATTGAATTTAGATATGTAGGTAAAACAAGAGGTATGGGTTCGGTTCCCACTCGAGGGAATTAGTTACGTTTCTTTGCCCTGATAAGAAGGTGAATAAGATAGAAAACTTAATCAAAATCGGGGAGCAAAATTTTAACTCTGTCTAGTGTGTTATGTCGGGAATAAACTGAAAATCATTTTTTTTACCTTTTTAACTGACAATAAAATAAGAAAATTATGACCCTCAATTTTACGTAAAAATATATAAATAATATATAGAAATAAAATAGAAAAAAAAAATTGTAAATAGAAAATGGGTTTAAATAAAAATAAATATTATGCTTTCATATAACAAATTCAAGGTTCACTATATTACATAAGCCCTACTATTAAACTTACACTATACTCTGATATCTTACAATCAGAAAGTGCCCTTACATTTTAAAGCCTTCTAAAAGTCTTTATTACCTGTCTGGATGAATGCCAATGCGATGTTACGAACTAAGGGATTCTTATGAGCAAAGTTTACAATTTATGCAACCTGGTACATATAGTCAGCGTTTTAAAGCCAATTCTACGATTTAGCTTGGAATTTTAGTTTCTTATGTTTTATACATATAAATTTTTTGAGTTGGTTATATATGAAAAAAAGATATTTTGAGCTTCACGCTGTAGCTCTTATATATAGCGGGATAAGCAAAGGAAATTATTAAAAATTATTATTATTTAAGACATATGTTTCTCAGTTGGTGTAACTGTAAAGTGAGAAAATGAAAATGAATTGATTTCCCAAAATAGGAATCGAACTCACACAGTATGCTACAGCATAGTAAAAGTTTCAATTTGAATTCAACCGTTACCCGTCGATAACATTTACGCATACGCAAAGTGGTAAAAAGTGAAGTTAAATTAAGTTTTCTAACACGTTAAATATAGGACACAGTATTGATCGTTGTAAAACGATGGTCTATATTCGGTTTCTAATTGGCTAAAATAATCTTATAAATTAGCTTGCAAGTGGTGATTTAGTACGGTAAGTATAAAAAAGTAATAAGCACGCCAAGCAAGGGCGAGTCATTAGTATACAAAACAAGCTTTATAACTTTCAAGGGAAGTGAAGATGTTGTGATGCCGCTTTGTACTTCCAATGGTAGTTTACAACTATGAAAGTATAAGAAAAAGGAATAATAAATTAGGCAAGGATTGTAAAAGTAATTTGTCATAGCTCTTCTAGAATAATAAAAATATGATCATGAATATGATCAGTCATATTTTTACACATTTTTCACACTGTATGACATTCACATGACATAGAACATAGTGTTAAGGATTCTGGAGTATTTCGATTAGAACACAGTCGCAATTAGAAGACCGTGGTGGTGCAGAGGCGTAGTCCTAGGTAAAGTAATATCTCAACACGTAATGTCTCGGAAAACGTGAAAAGTTGGAAACGGAGTGACTTATCACTAGGTTCCTATGGTTCCTGCGGTTTCCTCTGCGTACCCTGCCATGTGCGGGATAAATTGTTAAGCTAAAAAAAGACATTACGTGCAGACGAGCTTTTGTCTTGGTACTGGAGTAAGAAAAAAAATCGAGTATATTACATTCCACCGAGTAGAATTTGAACCCACAATCTTTAACAAGTTATAGAAAGACACTGTGCATAACATCAGTATTTTAACGATATTAAATAAAAAGCGAATATAAAATTAAATAATTAAATACTGAGTAAATTGAATTTGACATCGACATTTTTGACATTGTGGTGCAGTGGGACATTCATTTTTTTACGCTGGTTGAACAAAGTGCGGCGTTGAGTTACGCCATTCAACACACAAGAACTCTTCTATACGTCCTAACCCTGGACCCATTCTTATCTCTACCTGCACATATATATGCAGGGTAGAGCGTGAAGCAAAATTCACGTTCTTTGACCGAATTCAAAATGAACATTTTCAAAGCATAATAATAATAAATTTATTATTATGTAAGAAAATTTCAAGAAACACGTAAATGCAGAAACGATATACATATTTCACACATTGGCTGACCTCCAAAACACATTATGCGATTAGTTCTACAATACAACAACAGTGGTCTAAATGTGCACATTTCCGCAAAAACAAAATATATAGAGTATAAATACATAATATATAGGGTGGAAAATTGAACATTAGAGAATTTCCAATTTTATTATAATATTTCAAAATAGTTAACTATTTGCTAATTGCGAGTATACTAGCTTAGCAAGGTTCTATATTTATTTTTTTATTTATTATTGAGAGAAAACTTTAATTTACGGATATACGTCGTATATGGTGGTGGTTTTTTTTGTACAATACCTACAAATTTCTCATATCAGGACTTTTTCTTTTGTTAGTTAGTAGTTTAGTGGTAGCACTAGTTAGTGTTTTAATTTTTTTTTTTTAGCTTCACGCGTTATTTCGTACATGGCAGAGTAGGCAGAGGGAACTGCAGGGACCGTGGGAACCTAGTGTTAAGACACTCCGTTGCTTAGCCCCTGCTTTCTCCGTCCCCGCTTTCCGGCGTTTTCGAGGCATTGCGTGTTGAGTGGCGACACTCAACGCCGCGCTTTGCCTAGTTTACCAGAGCGAAGAAAATGGAAATAGAAAAGTCCATCTTCCCCGACTGGGGATCGAACCCAGTAACCGTCGCGTTACAGGCAGACGTTGCGCCTCTGCGCCACGATGGTGTTTTAAACTATGACTAATTATCAGGCTTATAATTTAAATATTAATTATTCTTCATAAATACTTTAAGGCTGAAGCATAGAAGGTGACATCTTCTAATTGGAAGGATTTTCTTTTTGCTCCAAGGAACCAGAAATTTAGATATTTGTTAATAATTTTATCGAGGGAATGGTCTTGACAAGTTGACAGACAGACATACAACCAAGTGATGTTAAAAGAGTTTTGTTTTCATTTTTTATGTATTGAACCCTAAGAATAATATTATGTTAGTAATTTATATAGCAATATATATTATATATAATAATATATTGTTTTACTGTAACCATATATAATATCGTAGTAGGTCAAACAATAATACAAAAAGATTAAAGAGTTCCTCTAAACAGGAACTTTGAAATATTATTTATAGAGAATATTCCTCAAAACATTATGAGATCTACATAAGAGAAACTCTTCTCTATTTATTAGGTCAGCAAAAGTAACTAGGTAATTCTTTTATTTGAATTTTTTCTAGTATTTAGGAAGGTCTATCTCGCTGCTCTTTCTATCTAGTTTTTCAGTGATAGATCACTCTGTTTTATGTTATTAAAGATTTTTTCTCATTCCTTATCCAGCGTATAGGAGAGCCTATCCAGGTGTGTAGAGAAAGTCTAGCGACAAATCACTCCCTCCTCACGTTTCCGATTAGCCGAATTTAAGAAAGTACTAATTTCATAGAGGCCGTTAACTAATAAGACGAAATGTGACCAGTTTCTCTCATCATAGAATAGTCTAAATTTTGAATACATTATTATCATATTTACATGTATTTAATACGTACAAATAAAAAAATATATAAGATTTTTTTAGTTATACGGTTTAATTGCACGTAGCAGGGTAGGCAGAGGGAACCGCAGGAATCATAGGAACCAAGTGTTAAGACACTCTGTTCCCACCTTTTCGAATTATTGCGTGTTGAGTTGCGGAACTCAACGCCGCGCTTTATTTAGTTAGAAATGAAAAAATCCATTATTGCGTGTTGAGTTGCGGAACTCAACGCCGCGTTTTATTTAGTTAGAAATGAAAAAATCCATTTTCCCTGAGTGAGAATTGAACCCACAAAACGTCACATTTACAAGCAAAGGCTTTGTCATTGCGCTGCCTGTCTTCCTTTTTTATATATTAAAAATTAGCTATACCCGTCTAGGCCACAATTGATCACTTTCTATTATCAATTGATCCAATGATCAAACTTACGAAGGAAATATTAAGATAAAACAGCGATAAAAATTAAAAACAAAAATGAAATTCTAAACACAGAGACGTAAAAAAACGTATAAATCAGCCACAAACGATTATAAGCTTTGCCACAATCTTTACAAACGACCCTCTTTACAATCACTCGCAAATTAATGGATTCCTAATAATTCTTAGACTGTTCAGATAATTTAATAATTAGAAATATATAGATTTAAAATTGTAGGTAATTTATTAGGTAATATATTTAAGGTGACTGTTATCTAGAAAAGTAAAGACGCGGCGTTGAGTTCCGGTGATCAAAGTACAATGTCACGACAAAACTGGTGGAATATTCTAGGTTCTTTATAGTTTAAAATAATTTAGTAAAAGAGCTTCTAATATTCTGATTACAGTTACTGTCATTATTCACATTAAGTATATTTATTATGTATTAAGGCAGAAATGTTTGTGTTTAAAATATATATATGAAAGTAAATGGCTATGGCTAATATGTTTTTTGTTTGCCGATTGATTATTTTTAGTTGTAATTCTTTTAAAGCGAAGCTTTTACTTGAATCTTCTTATAAAAATCTAGTTATAAAATCTGTAAACTGAATGACGCATAAGTATAGGGTGTAGCTAATAACAAAGGCTTAGACAGATTTCACTCCAGAAAGAATCATTAATAAATAAAAATGGCGGTCAGTAAATACTGACTGTTAAAATAATTAATGAAAATATATAAAAATGTAAACGAAGCGGGATTTGAACTGTGCACGGTTTGCAAGAGGCGGGATTTCAAATTCCTCTGCGTTCCAATTTTTTATATGTATTCTTTCTTCAGTGTGGATTAACACTTTGTAACTTAATCATCAATATTTATGACTGCTATCAGGGTCTCGTACAACTTTCATTTGTCACGGCATTGTGCAGTAGCCTCCAGTGCACTCCAGCCTCTCTCTCGACCAGGCGGCCCTTTAAAAGATGCCCTTTTAAAGTTAGGGCAGATAAGCCTTCTTGTGCCTCTTGCTTGTCATTTCAGGTCTAATTTCAAGATGTGACTTTATGATATACACAATCCATATATTTCCTAAAAATTATATCTTCATGGATAGGTCTTTGTCGGTCAACTCTCAAATTTTTAAATAAATGGTGAGTTATCGGTTCCACGCTCTCTCAAGGAGAATACAGAGACTTTTAGTGAACTTTACCACCTTCTTTTTAAAAACATACATAAATGTAATATAAAGTGTTAGCTAAGAAACGATTCACCACAAACGTTACCTAAATGCAAGGAGGTCAAGTAACGGCACTACTTCGCACGACCATATACTAATTAGGTGCTACAAAAAATAAGCCATTTTCTTTGATAATTGTTGTTTTAATGAGAAACAAAATGCTATATTTTATAATAATAATATTTTTAGTTTCAAGCTACAATCTGTATAACAGTGTAGGTTAATCATAGAAAAATATAGGAGGGAGAGAGAGAGAGAGAAAGAAGGAGAGAATATTTTCATTAACTCTAGGGAATGTTTTTATGTTACCCATTTTTCCAAGTTCATATTTTATTCTATATATATCATTATTAGTAGAGATCCTAACGTCGCTCTCCTAAAAATAGGCTTTACTTGCTTTCCCCCAATGAATATTCGAACCTGTGACCTCGATAATTCATTTAAAAAAAATATTTTATATGAGTTTTATATTTTTTGCTCTTTTGCAATATATGTATAACAAAGTAACAAATAATTATACTTGACAAATAATGATGTCATACGAAATTCAATCGGATATCAAAATAATATATACGGGTCACTAGATACTTGATGTGCTGTGAACTGTTTTGGTTGTTTTCGAATAAAACAGTTCGTATATTTTATATAACAGAAAAAGACAATATTTTATATAGAAATATGGAGGCTGCCTAGATCTAGGGGTGAATGGTCTACTTTTGCAGACGCTCTTGGCTCAATTTTATGCCAGGTTGTTTGTTGTAGTCCCTACTAAAGGAAATTACTTTGATCATTCATTCTTCACCCACAGTGTTGAATTTCGCCTTTCTATGTAACATATGACAAAAAACTATACTCGTATAAAGAAAGTGAAAAAAAAAATTAAAGAGAAAGTTCTGTTTTCAGTGACAAATCACGCGTAGTTACTATATTTGTATATGCTTACATTCTAAGCTCAGGAATAAACGGTTTAAAACAAATAGATGTAATATGTTGGCATCTTTTAATATATTGAAGAAAATATGTCATAGCTGTATAAATGATAATAAGTAAAAAAGGGAAAGTGGGAATCGAATTCACAACCGTCACATTTACAAATAGCTATGCAGCTATATATATATATATATATATATATATATATATATATATATATATATATATATATATATATATATATATATATATATATATATATATATATATAACTGGTAAGTTACAGTGACTCTGACTTATGAGCAAATCAATATACCAATAATCCCTTGTATTATCTAATAATTAAGCTAGATTATGTAGTAGTTGATTTGGCCATTTATCTTCAATTGTCTCTACTATCTCGTGTTACATTAAGGGATGTTTTCTCTACTTTGATTAGAATTGAATGGCAATTAAATAATTGGTATTATAATAATATTATTTAAACTAAGTAGTTACTTAGTCAAACAGCATTTGATTATGAGCACATCGTTTGTGGGTTCGATTACCGCGAGGCTTAGGGAAATATTAAGAACACTGACGCGTTCTAGTAGAGAAACGTTAGCCTCTCCATCTCTCATACAATATCTCGAAAATTATTCACAAAGCGGCGACCGGAGTGTCGTAGCTCTAAGTTCCCTCATCCTACACTACTATGCAAAATTTCTTAATAGTCATTTAATTATTAATAAGATTCTTTAACAATATTTTTTATATATATATATATATATATATATATATATATATATATATATATATATATATATATATATATATATATATATATATATATATATATATATATATATATATATATATATATATATATATATATATATATATATATATATATATATATATATATATATATATATATATATATATATATATATATATATATATATATATATATATATATATATATATATATATATATATATATATATATATATATATATATATATATATATATATATATATATATATATATATATATATATATATATATATATATATATATATATATATATATATATATATATAATATATATATATATATATATATATATATATATATATATATATATATATATATATATATATGTTGGATGTCGAAGACGGGAGCAAAAACACAATTTGATTTATCTAAAATTAGAAATATTTAATGTTAATTTTTTTTTAATTTTACAATAATATTATTTTAAAATAAATTGTCATATACATTATATACTAACCTAAAATTAGAAAATCGACAATTAAAGGTTTTTACTTCCAATAGATCGACGCCATTATTAATGTTCATGTATTCATGGCTTCTATTCTAAATAACCGTTTTAAATCTCATGTCAGTATGGCAACGTCAAACTTTAAGGCGGCGTATACATAATATAAATAATAAATAATAGACCGCGTACACAATATACAAAGCTTACATCTCCCCCCCAAAATGTGCAAATTGACTGGAGTTAATTTGGATTATCAAACTGAGGAATGAGCTTTGTAACATGATACAATCCCAAGGACTTTTTACTCTTCCCAGTGTTGATTTTGCATAGCGAGTTTGATATCATTTCTTGTATCTCAAAAGGACCAATTCTAATTTCATCCATTTTAGATCTGTTTAACTTATTACAGTCCATTATATAGACCATATCACCTTTTTGAAACTTGTAATCTATTCTATTTTTGTCAAAATGGGATTTGTTAAATTCATGAGATTTTTTTGACCGGAGAAATGCTATTTTTCGGTCTTCTTCCAGTTCTCCGGGTTCCATTTGTTTTCTTTTCAGGGTTGTTGGTAGTAAATCTGTTGGTTCTCCACTTAATAGATAGTGAGGCGAATAACCTGTCACTATGTGGGTTGTTGAGTTATAGGCTTTTACACAATCCGCTGCCACAGTTGTCCAAGATATTTTTTTTCCTTTGCTATTCAAGGTACACCTAATCCTATTCACCAGCGTCTGGTTCAACCTTTCATTATGACCATTCGAAAAGGGAGCATCCACAGCCGTAAAGATTAATTTAATAGAGTGATCTTTTAAATATTTTTTAAATTCCTCTGAATTCAATGCCGGATATTGATCTGAAAGTAATATCTCAACTTCATTGTAATTAATCACCTGATCTATCAATTTTATATAGTCTTTTGCTAGTTGTGTCTTTGAGCACGAAATGTAAGCATAGCGTGTAAAATGATCCATTAACAAGTGTAGGTATCTTTTTGAAGACCTGTTACCACCAAATCCTCATATAGTGTCTATGGACATAATTTGGAAAGGCTTTTCTGCCGGTCCTAACTGTGACATAAGTCCATACTTTCTATTTATACGTGTTTTATTTTTGATACAAACTTCACATTGACGGCAAATCAACTTTATATTATCCAGTAGGTTTGGTGCTGTGTAGAAAGGTCTTATTTTTGATTCAATCTGATTTATTCCTATATGACAGAAGTGCTCGTGCACTTTTTTTATTAATGTCTTACTGTAGTCTTCGGACAAAACTATTTTCTTTTTCTTATTGTTCCACTTGTAATATATACCATTTTCTCTAATAAAAGTATGCTTGTCCTTTATGTTTGTGTTTTTGTTCTGGTCATCTAGTATTTCTTCAATCTTGACAATATTTATAGTTTTCAAATTATCTTCTTCATTTTCATGGCTTTCATATACAGGATTTCAGCTTAAAGAGTCTGCTTCGGTGTTGTTTCTACCTGGGTTGTATTTTATTACAAAATTGTATTGTGATAAGTAATGAGACATGTCTCCCAGTTCATCGTCTGTTCTGTTCTTTATGTTTAGATTTTCGAGTGGCTTATGGTCCGTATAAATTGTGAATGAGTTCCCTAATAGCCAGTGTTGCCAGAATTTCAAACTTTCTTTAATTGCTAGGCATTCTAAAAATATAGCTTTCTTCTTTTTCTGGCATTCATTCAACTTTTTTGAAAAGTAGGCCACTGGTTTGATTTCACCACACCTTTGTGTTTGTTTCAAAACTGCACCAATGCCTTTTATACTTGCATCAGTGTATATAAAAGTTGGTGCCTCTCGGTCAAAAATGGCTAAAATTGGGGCTGAACATAAATTGCTTTTTATTGTTTGGAAAGCTTTTTTACAATCAGCTGACCAAACGTAATTTATGTTTTTTCTAAGTAAATTGTGTAATGGATCAAGAGTTATTGCAGCATTAGGAATATATTTATTGTAAAAATTTACCTTACCCAGAAATTGTCTTATTTGTTTCTTGTTTTACGGTGCTGGAAATTCTGCTATAGATTTGAGGTTATCTTTTAAAGGTGTAATTATATTACCTTTTATTAAACGCCCCAAGAACTTTACCGAATGTGCCGCAAATTTGCATTTTGTCAATTTTAGACGGAATCCTTCTTCGGCTATAGCATTCAACAGCTTCGAAAGATGGTCCATATGGTCATCGAAAGTTTTTGAAAACACCATTATGTCATCTATATAATTCATTACATAATTAGACAGGTTATGTTTTCTTATTATATTAGTCAGAATCCTTTGAAAAATTGCCGGAGATGTCTTCAACCCGAAAGGCAGGCAAGTCCATTGGTGACCTTCTTGTGTTACAAAGCCTGTCTTCGCTCTGTCGCTGATCCTCAGTGGTATTGACCAGAAAGCAGAATTAATGTCAAGCGTAGTAAAATACCTACAGTTTATTGTTTTTACCATTAGATCCTCTATAAGAGGGAATGGTTGTGCCTGTGGAACTATAATTTTATTAAGGTCTCTGAAGTCGATACACAATCTTGACCTCTTCCCTTCATCCCGCTTGAATGCTAATGTCACAGGTGCTGCGAATGGGCTATAAGATTCTTCAATCAATTCATTTTTTAGCAATTGACCAATTTGTTTCTCAATTTCTTCTCTATCCCCCAAGGAGCACCTATATGGTCTTTTTGAGCAATATTTGTCTACTTCTAAATCAATAAATGCTTCATAGTTTTTCACCTGTCCAACGTCAAATTTATCTTTCGCAAATATGTGTTTATAATCATCTAATAATGCATTAATTTTTGTTATTTGGTCATCTTTCAAGTTAGTAGTATCGATGTCAAATTTATTCACATCTATGCCCTCATTGAAGTTTATTTCATAATTCGATATTTGTGACTCTTTGGTTTCAATTTCATAATATTTATTTTTCTCGTCTCTTATTGGACTGATATATTGATTTTCACTTGGGTTGGCATTTTTCTAAAGTTGGATGTTTAAATTCCCGTCATAGGTCAATCCAAACCTCTTTATTGTATCCAGTCCCAAAAGCAATTCATGAGTGAAATTTTTATCATTGCAAATAAATGCATTTATTTCCTCTTTAATATTCAATATTCTTCCGTTTAATTTTACTAAACCTATAGTTTTCCCCCCACCACCAATTGTGTTGATTTGTTTTCAAAGTAATTTATCTTTGAATTTTTTACTGTTATTAATTTGGAATTTATTAAAGTTATATTTGATCCAGGATCATAAATACCAGAACATTTCAGTTTTTCATTCAATATTACTTCAACTTCGATTAGTGGGGGAATATTTAGTTTTTTGTATCCTCGAATTGATCAATCTCTAATGTCAAATTTTTGCAGTGTTTGCCACTGTTATTGCTGTTCTTGTCTTCTTTGAACCAGCACAAATCCTCAGAGTGAAATCTGTTTTTCTTTCCAATTTTGTAACAAATCTGACATGGTATTTTTTTTCGCCATTCTGAATCATAATTTTTTTTTTCTGTAACTTTTCTTTTTATATTGTTATTCTGATCTTCATGCATTTGTAGGGCATTAAATAAAATAGTTGGGTTTGTCATTTCCTGTCTATCTAATTTGCTCCTAACATAAGTAGGTAATCCTGTGACGATTAAGTCAGTGAGAGTTCTGTTATCAATATTATTGTTATACTCTAGTAACAATCTTTCTTTTTTTAATGCATATTCCAGTAGAGAGCCACATAAATACTTGTAAGTCAATGCATAGATTACAGAAGACCAGCTTTTATCCGCAAATGTATCTAGAAAACTTTCTCGCCATATCTCCCACAGTGAGTTTAAGCTGTGTTTAATCAGCATAGATTCATACCAGTCATTAGAAATATTTAATGTTAATTTTTTTTTAATTTTACAATAATATCATTTTAAAATAAATTGTCATATACATTATATACTAACCTAAAATTAGAAAATCGACAATTAAAGGTTTTTACTTCCAATAGATCGACGCCATTATTAATGTTCATGTATTCATGGCTTCTATTCTAAATAACCGTTTTAAATCTCATGTCAGTATGGCAACGTCAAACTTTAAGGCGGCGTATACATAATATAAATAATAAATAATAGACCGCGTACACAATATACAAAGCTTACATATATATATATATATATATATATATATATATATATATATATATATATATATATATATATATATATATATATATATATATATATATATATATATATATATATATATATATATATATATATATATATATATATATATATATATATATATATATATATATATATATATATATATATATATATATATATATATATATATATATTTGTAGCATCACGCTTTATCCGGCACATGGAACATGGGTAGGCAAAGGGAACTGTAGGGATCCTGGGAACCTAGTGTTAAGACGCTCTTTTGCTCAGTCTCTGCTTTCTTCTTCCCCATCCTCATCTTTACTTTGTTCTAGAAAAATTATAATACAATACAATGAGACGTATAAAGCAAGTGTCACACATTAAATCTAAACAAAATCACTATTCTTAAATGTAGATTTAAATTTAACTAAAATTATCTTATATAACCCGAAAAACGTGTATAAGGTATACAAAACAAAATATTCTTTACTATCCTCGTCAAAACCTTTGACTTAACGTTGACATTCATTTAAAATATCTCCATTTAATATTTAGGTTCATTTATTATACATCTTGTAATGAGTGTGCGAGCTATAGCAGAGTTTTTAGGTCGCGAATTTTAAATACTTGAATGTTAAACATCCAACGTAATGCTTCCATCAGTTTTGTTTATTTGGGCAGTTATTTTGCAGGCTACGCTATCTTTCATATACTTGAACTGAACTTTATTTTTATTAAAAATTAATATTTATATTATTTATATGGAAAGCTTTAGTTTGTATTTTTCATATAGAAGGGTAGGTGGAGAAAGCATGGTGTAAGAAACTTATTCTCACGTGGTTTTGAAAGTTTTCAAGATATTGTATGTTGAGTGGCGATACTTAACGCTACGGTTTGCCTTGTTATTCGTTCCCCGAGTGGGAAGCGTACCTACTACCGTCTCGCTTATAGTCAAACTCAGTTTCGTGGTTTCCTCAATATGAGTATTATCTAGAGTTTGTTTATTTATTGATTCTTTCGTAACCTAGGATTGTAGGAAAAATTTTATCCAAGTTATATTTTTAACAATTTAAGCGAATTAATAATTTGTTCCCTCAAGCTTGATTAGAAGGTGAAACAGTCGTTTAAAAAATCTCAGCTTTCATCTACATATATTACCACGAATTACCAACATGTCAAATTTCACATCGCTTGGCAGATTACTACGAAATTACGTACACGTGCACCCATCATCGTAATAAGGTAATCAGGGAGGATCATGCGAATAATTCGACTATTACCTTTATTTCGTATACGTTTGTATTACTAGCTTTACATGCGGTTATGCTTGTATATTTAATTGAAATAAGTAGAGTGTTTTGATATTTTTTTTCAAGGCAGAGGGAACTATGGGAACCACATGAATCTAGTGTTAAGACCATCCGTTGCTTAGTCTCTGCTTTCTCCATCAGCGCTTTCTGCCTTTTTCGAGACATTATGTGTTAAGTGGCGGAACTCAACGCCGCACTTTCTCAAGTTTATAAAACGAAGAAAATGGAAATAGAAAAATCCAGCTTCCCCGAGTTTGAATCAAACCTTCAAACCGTCGCGTTTACAGGTAGACGCTTACGCCACTGCGCCATGACAGATGATATTTTTAATTGCATGATTAATAGAAATATTTTATTTTGTGTTATATTAATACAAAAAAATATTTAAATTTGATAAAATGAACAAATAAATAAACTCATCAACTCTATTATATTACTATAGATTTCTTTTTAGCTTCAAGATACATCCCCCTCACAGAAGGGTAGGCAGAGGGAACCACAGAAACCGTAGGCAGTGTTAAGACACTTCGATGCTCGCTTTCTGTCATTTGAGGCATTGTGTGTTGAATGGCGGAACTCATCGCCGCACTTGCCTAGTTACTAAATCGAAGAAGATGGAAACAAATTAATCGTCCTCAGACGTCTTTGGGCCGAGATATCATAGACTTTTATACCACATTTTTTTATGTAATCGAATATGTAAAGTAAGATTTAGTGTATTTTTGTATTTTTTTGCTTTTTTAACCTTTTGTTACTGAAAATAAATTCGAATATATATCCCTATATATGTATACATATGTGTGTGTATGTGTATGGCGAAGTCATGTAATAAATATGATAAATGTAGGACATAACACAAGCCAACAACCACTTATTGCTTTGTGGTTGACATCGAGAGCGCCGTCTTACATGATATGAGAACTAGACGACACTTCAGGCTTAATTAGTTTATTCTGGCAGACCTTGTAATGCTATATTTCATTTATATCAAAAGGATTTGTTAGGAGGTTGTAAACGGCGTTAAGTTACGCCACTTGACACGTATGTATTGAAATGTGGTTAAAAGAGAGTGTTCATTCTCTCTGCCTATTCTTACGTATGAAAAAAGCTAGGAAAAACTATTAAATTGAATATAATGTAGGTTATTTTAGAATATTTACTTTTTCCAGCTTTAGCAGTTAGTAGTGGTACTTGCTGTACAGTGTACAGCTGACGATGTCAGGCTGGAGAGAGAAAAACAAATAATTTGTATATATTAAGACAGGCCTTTCCTTAGACAAAGCACGGCGTTGAATTCCGCTACTCAGTACCTTACCTCTGCAATATCTCAAAATTTGGGTGGAATTTAGGGAAGCGATCATCTTTACGGCAGGTTTCCTCCTAAATGCGGGGTTCTGAGTGATATATGATATTCATATTTTTTTATTTAAAAATAGTTAGCTCTACAGACACTTGGTCTGTACCCTTTTTTAGCTCATACTTTATATTCTTAATACAAATATTGATTACATTAATACATAATATATAGAATTAATATTTATCATAATGAACATCTATAATAATCTTTTCTACATTTTTTTATATTTAATATTACTGAGAACTAAGGCTATGGCTGATAAGCGAATTACACAAGTTTATATATTTTATTTTTAGTGTTATAAATAAAATTAAATTATATAATAAATTAAGGTCACTTGAAGGTCACACAATAATGACAAAAAATAAGCTTTGATGCGACTTATATCTTAAATATTAGGGCGTGTCCGCTATAATGGAAGTTGTGACCGCTGCATTCCTGTCTTTCATGGCCATCTTTAAGTTGTACTTCACAATGCTTTTAGTTGTTGCACCCGACGCATTACGAATTAGTCTTATAACTGCATCGTCTTTGCCCTCGCTATAGTAGGTGCAGCTGTTTGTGTATCGCGATATTGCATGCGAGACACTATCATGTAGCTGCAGCTTGGCCGTTTTGTTCCTCTGTGCAACGTTCACCAGTATTTACGTTATAGTGCGGATTTTACTTTGAACTAAATTCCCTATACGTTTCTACAATCTCTCTCTTAGTTCATTAGTTGCTTCTGTAGTACTAGTGACGACCATGTCTCTTTCTTAATTAAATTCCTTAACTACCCAAGATTTTTTGCCACATCCAGGAACATCGTCTATCTAGATATTTAGCTCTTTCATCTACATATTTAGCTCTTCTCTATCTAGATATTTAGCTCTTTCAAGCATTCTACCCTCCAGCATTATCTGCGTGCACTTGGCGGTAACTACAATAGCAACATTGGCAGATGTGTTGAACTTGAGATATCCTGTTGTACTGGTTTCCTCTCCATTCCGTTCGACAAAACCAGATATAACACTGTATGCTTGCCCTCAGTTACCCTTCCTAATTTCCGGTCCTCATATACTATAACCTCGTGCTATTTGGAAGCCTTTATACAACCCAGTCGGTCTGCTACTTCCCCTCTATCGTACTCAACCACCATCGCGTCTACGCTAATTATTCGTTCTCATTGCTCCTTTGCCTCACTTAACAAATTGACACAAGTTCACAAGTCTACTTAAAAGGCGTTTTTTCATTCCAATCGAGTAGTATTATCGATTTGTTCTTGGATTTTACTACACGGTAGGCGATGTCACCGACCATTCTCGCAGGTAGTGCTTCATAAATTTTGCGTCTAATTGCAGTTTTGCTACTACTCCCATTTAATAGAGCAGTCAGGCCAGGTGAAATCGAGATCCAATCTTTCAGTGTTTTTCCCTATGAAAAAAGCCACACTTATGGTCTCTACTCCTGGTTTTTCCGTATTGAGCCTGTTGCAGTAAATAGCTAGCGGTATCTGGATTTTCACATTGCATGTTTCCATGTTTCGCGTATTGTTGTGTGTTCGTGCTTGCTTATGTTATAAGCGTACGTAGAGCATGTGAGTCTTCTTGTGTGCAATTTCTGGTGCTGTTCCGACTACATGCAATTCTAAAAGTTATTTCGGCATAGGCAAGTAGAACCTTTCTAAAGTTAGTTTCATCTCAATCAATATGCCAAATATAACGGAGGACCCGTTATATTTGGCAGATTATCCTCTGATACCTCTTTGTGGATTTGCGCTTGAAGCTATAACCGGTAGACTGCAAATTTTGGGCATTCCAGCATAATGTGCATAGCTGATTCATTGTTTTCACATTCACAAAATGGAGAATCTTTGAGCTTAAATCGGTATAAGTATTCAGAAATGCTACTGTGACCCGTCAGCATTTGCACGTGCCACGGTGTTAGAACCAGTGTTAGTTAGTGTTACAGTGAATGCCAGTCTCACACCTGGGAGGAATTTCTTTATAACTGGACCTGTCTGTGATGTTTCGTATCTGTCTTGCCATATACGTACAGATTCTTCTCTGATGATTCCTTTGACGTATGACAGTGGAATTTTGTCATAGTCCTGAGTTGTGCCAGTGAATGCCACTGTTTTAGCCAGTTTCAGTTCAGTTTATTAAATTCATTTGAGAATGTCTCAATCGTTTAAAAGTTTCATGGCAGGATTTTAACTTGAACGTACTTATAACTTAATTGGCTGAACTCTTGGACAGTATCCAACACGGGATTGCTTCATATTTTATGCAAAATTTTCCTTTACTTACATATAATATATTTGTAAGTACTTCTACTATTCACGTATATATGTTAAAAATTTTATTTACTGCAGTAGATCTAAAAAAACGCATTTCAAATGCAAATCTTGAAGACCTCTAGAAGACTTAATATATGATGACTAAATTAACTATGTATTTCTTGTTCATATCTTGGGGACTGTAGCAGTTAGAAGTTCTTTTGGTAACCCTTTTGAAGTAAGAGCTGAAGCTTCAAAATGAAATTGTTCGAAGACCTGAAGAAGTTATACTTAAACTTTCTATAAACTGGACCGTTGAGGCCAGAAGCGCAACGTCTGCCTGTAAACGCGACGGTTTGAGGTTTCGACTTCCACTCGGGGAAGATGGATTTTTCTATTTCTATTTTCTTCGCTCTGGCAACTAGGCAAAGCGTGGCGTTGAGTTCCGCCATTCAACACGCAATGCCTCGAAAAAGGCGGAAAGCAGGGATGTAAAAAAATATTTCCTATAAAAGTGCTAATAATACAAAGCTATGAATTGCCTAGAAATATTTCCTTATAGAATATTATTTAAAGAAATATGAGCGTATTCGAAAACGTGCCTAGATAATATTATGGCAGGCAAGTTCAATTTCTATTATTATAGGTTTTTTTTATTAAAGTTTGTACATATGTACGCAGATTTGCCAGTAAAGTCAGCATCTCCGAAAGTCTCGGAAGCCCACAAAAGGGGTTCTGGGTTAATATCCAGCCAAATGGTTGGCAATGCATCCACATCTTCTCCGGTTGTGGATGTCTATGGGCGAGGGTGTCCACTTAACATGAGGTGGACCCTCTGCTGTTATGCCATCTTATATTATAAACAAAAATTCAATGTTAATTTGGCAGTTGTAGTGCCAATTCCAAGTTGATTAAAAAAAATAAGAAATTTTTCTCTTAGTAGCCTTCTCAAAAGAACTATGAAAAAAAAAAATAAGAAAAGCTATAAATAAAAGCAACAGACATTTTTTTGTACGAACCTAAATATAAATATATAAATATCCGCCTCTGGTTTTTCTTGAAAAGTATAATCACAGATTATTTTTATAATCCCTCTAATTTCTCCTTACACATTTTATACGTAATTTGACAGTTGAAATTTAGATATTTATACGCCATTGTGTACGATCCTATTGAGATCAACCTTTAAAGAACCTTATAATATCTTCATAAAAATAATGTTTTTTGTATTTTATTTTTCCTTTATTTCTTGTGTTCCTCACTCATAATCATATCTTTGTTGTGATCGTGATATTTTCTGTAATGTTTAGAATTCTGTTAAAGAGCACACTATCAAATGAAATGTTGGCTTTTTAACTGATTTCAAAAAAAGATGGTGTTTATTCATTTTAATATGCCGTTGGATTGTCGTGGCACAAAAGTGCTGCGTCTGCCTGTAAACGCAACGGTTTGTGGGTTCGATTTCCACTCGGAGAAAATGGATTTTTCTATTTCCATTTTCTTCGCTCTGGAAACTAGGCAAAGGGTGTCGTTAAGTTCCACTTCTCAACAGGCAATGCCTCGATAAAAATGGTAAATAGGGAGAGGGAGAAAACGGGGACTACGGAATGTCTTAACACTGCCATGCGAATGCGAAATGCGAATGCGAAATGGGATAAAGCGTGAAGACAAAAAACAATATAACGAGCTTAATCAAAATCGATTTGGTAGCATTTGAGATATGGATATCCTTGTTTTTTGAACATATATTTATATATATTTAAGAATAAATTATATATATTAAGAATAGATTATTATTAAGAATAAATTATATACCTCTATGCAGATGATCTCCAAATCTATTGTCAATCTAAAATAGCTGACCTTCCAGCAGCTATTAATAAAATTAATGATAATCTTGTACAAATAGCCACATGGAGCACTTGCTTCGGAGTACAGTAGAACCCTAGTAAAACTCAAGCTATTATTGTTGGTAGTCCGAAGCTTCTATCAAGAATAAATATTTACACTTTACCTCCAATACTTTTAAATGGCCATATGATACCTTATAGTACTACTGTTAAAAACCTTGGAGTCATTATTGACCATAATATGTCATGGGATCCGCAGGTGAGTGAGGTGAGCAGAAAGATGTTTGCATCGATAGGATATCTCCGAAGATTACGCAATTTTCTACCTATTCCAACCAAAATTGCATTGGCACAATCTCTCCTCTTACCAATTCTTGATTACGCTGACTCTTGTTATCTTGATTTAAAAGAGGAGCAATTAAACAAACTTGAGCGTTTACAAAATCTAGCTATTCGGTTCGTCTTTGGATTAAAAAAGTACGACCACGTCTCCGAATTTCGTAAGAAGCTCAAGTGGCTCCCAATCCGTCTTCGCAGGAATAGTCATATTCTTCACCTTCTTTACTCTGTGCTGTTTGATCCATTAACCCCACCATATCTAAAGGCGTGTTTTAAATTTTTGGGACATTCTCATACCCGAAGTCTGCGCTCTAATAAAAATCTCATTCTAAAAATACCTTCACACTCCTCTTCCTTCGTCACTAATTCCTTCGCAGTAACAGCCTGTAGACTATGGAATGATTTGCCTCTAAATGTGAAAAGGGCAAAATCATTAATTACTTTTAAAAAACTTTTAAAATTACATTTTCAAGCCCTCTGAACCTCTACGATAATATGTACGTAGGTATTTATGTATATGTGTGTATGTGTATGTATGTGTATGTAGGTGTTAATATGTATATGTATGTATGTATATGTGTGTATATATGTATATGTATTGTTATGTACATGTTTATGTATATATTTTATTAGTATGCATTATAATTACTATTCATAATAATTATATTTATTCACACCCTCAACCCTTTTTTCCTCCCCATTATTTCCTATGCCTTAAGGTTGCCTGGAAGAGATCGCTGTTATAGCGATAAGGTCGCCTATTGTATATTTTATTTAAATAGTGTTTCTCATTGTCATATCATATGGGTGTACAATAAAGAGTGTATCTATCTATCTATCTATCTATCATCATTTTCATTCTTTTTAATTTTTTTTGTACAAAAATGCTCATGAAGATTCTCTTTTAAAAAACAAGATAACCAAATTAACTTTTTTACTTAGTTATTACATTTTCATATGTACCCTTTTCGTTGGTAGGTAACTTTTGAGACCTAATATATTTACTATAAAAAAGCTTTTTCTGCATTGTACAGAATGCAAGGAACAGTGTCAAAGCGGGTTAAGAGTGCTGTAAATAAACGCAGTGCTTCCCAGTAGTGAGGATTTAAAAGCTTAACAGTTTATTTTAAGTTTAAGATGTTTAATTCCCTACTATCCAGCCAAAGAGAAATGACGTGTTAGTAAGTTCGTCGTAGCGCAGAGGCGCAATGTCTGTCTGTAACGCGACGGTTTCTGGGTTCGATTCCCAGTCAGGGAAAATGGATTTTTCTATTTCCATTTCTTCGCTCTGGCAACTAGACAAAGCTCCAGCGTTGAGTTTCGTCACTTAAGTGACGAAACTCAACGCTGAGACACTCCTTTGCTTAGTCCCTGCTTCTCCGTCCCTGCTTTCCGCCTTTTTTCGAGGCATTGCGTGTTGAGTGGCGGAACTCAACGCCACGCTTTGCCTAGTTTCCAGAGCGAAGAAAATTGAAAATAGAAAAATCCATCTTCCCCGACTGGGGATCGAACCCAGAAACCGTAACGTTACAGGCAGACGTTGCGCCTCTGCACCACGACGGTCCTCTTAAAAAAAAATACTTTCAATACTAACGTAACAACAAAATACGCCCATATATATAATGTTATTTTAATTTGCGCCCATATACATATATTATGTTTTTTTTACCATTCCGTAGATTACACTCTTCTTCTTCTTCTTCTCTTTGTTTATGGCGTTTCGCGGGTAGATTATATAAAATAACACTTTATTATTTCCATTTTACCATATGACCAAAGTCGCGCGAATCAACTAGTTCAAAACAAAGTATGGCTTTAAAGGAATTGCAATTAAGATATGTCTTCTAAATAACTTCATATTTTTTTACATAAAATTTAAAGAGATTTTTCCCATAAAATATTTGTGTAGTTTGTCTTAAAATATTTTAACAGTTTAAAGCAGATTAAAATTTTTAATGATATCCAAATTGACAGGATACTGACAAGTGTCGTTAAACAAGAACAAAATTAAAAACAAATTTACACCTGTCAGTATAATCAGGCCATTAAAAAAGCTAAAAAAGTATGTTCTAAGCAAATATTTGTGAAGTTTTAGGTATTTCAAATTTTGACGCTTATTGAGTGTCAGTAGTGTCACTTCATTACCTTGTCTAATTTGGGAAAAAATCCGAGAACAGAGAAAAAATAAAAGTAAAAGTAGCATCTCCATAGAACCCACTAAATTATTTAAATTTATATTGCTCTAATACGTCTAAATATTTCTTCCCAACCTATTTGTCGGGAAGCCGGCTAATGTACGCTTAATTTATAGCCTGCTACAAATTTTCATTTTCACCCTTACGTTTCTGTTTTGATGACTTAAGAGCAGTGTGAAATGGGAGATGACGGGTGTAATTAATATGAATGTTTTTACTTACTTAGCAAAAAAATGTTTTCTTGTAGTAAAATTACTATTATAATTACTGTGAATAGCTAAAATGATATGAATTAAATTAAAAGTTGGCTTGTATTTTGATCTTTGTTGTGTCGCGATAGCAACGAAAATGAAAATAGGTAAACAAAAATAAACCTTAATTAAGAATTGAACCTATACACACACACACACACACACACACACACACACACACACACACATATATATATATATATATATATATATATATATATATATATATATATATATATATATATATATATATACATATATACTATGATCAATCGGGGTTGTTACATGCAGAGAACGGTCCATATTACGGTCTCTTAAGCGATTTATGTCATTGAATGCAATTACGTAGAATATCCGAATACGCTCGAAATAAACGATCTACTTGTGTTTCGATATTTAAATAATAAAAAAATAAAAATATATTTATTGCCGAACACAGGGTATACAACTTTATGTTACATCTTGTGGTAGATACCCACACTAGGTATTCCTGTATCTTGGGTGCCAATGTACAAATTAACAAAACACATTTATGAACTATTGTTATATTGAACAGTAATTGTAACAATAATTATACTAAAAAAGAAATAATATAAATAAATTTCTAAATTCTATTGTACGTGTAATGTAACATTTTCGGTTAGTTCATAATCTAAAGCATACAAGAAAGGCTTCCTCAACATTACCTTAAGGACAGATCTTTGAGTTCTTTCAAGCTGAATCAAATGACATTTCAAGACACCGCCCCATCACGATAAGCAGTATTTAATCAGTGATTGACAAAGAGCGAAATATTATATAGTTCCTTTAGAGACGCTGACTGTCTAAGTAGTTTCGTGATGTTGATGATTTTTCGCTAACCAAATAAAGCTAACCATTTCTGGTTTCTAACAATTAATATTATCAATACATAAGAAATATTGTTTTCACAAATATTAATTGCTTTCAAAAGGAAGCGTTGAAGAGGATTACGAGAGCTCGTTCACATCAAACAAAACTTATAACGATTTCCGTTCAAACGGTCTCATTGCGAATAGACTTGGATCGGATCCAATTTTAAACATTGTCAATTTACTTTGATCCTTTAGGGATAGATTTAGTTTTATAAATTTCTTTTTCTTTTACGCTCTATGATTGATATGAAAAGAAACTTAGTGATTAGTCACTCCACTTTAATTTCTTTTTGTTTTGACATATTTAGTCGTTTTCAGTTAGTTAGTGAAAAAGGTATTTAGTGTATGTCCAATGTAAGATATGGGCAAAGAATAATCTACATTTATTTATTGCAACCATAAATAATTAAAAATAGTTTTTTTTTTTATCTTAGGTGAAAGTGTGGAACGGTTTTACCGGATTGGATTAAATTATATTGACTTTATACCTTTATACCTACGGGGAAGTGTGAAGGAACTTCACATTTCTGTTCGTATCTATAAATTGCGTAATAATTTTTATAATATTGTATTATAACCGCTAGGATATTTTCTTTAACGAAATTACACGTTCTTTATGCACGATTATTATTGTGAATTCTAAAGTTTGTCTTTATTTTTTATTATTCCCGCTATTTGTATTGACAACTTAGTTTTCTTTATTTATATAACCGCATAATCGTTGTATAAGACGTAAATTCATGAGGAATATCCATTATATATTAGTTATTAATATATATTCGCTATTATAATTATAAAATTCTTTAATTTTATAATTTGTTTACCCGCACCATTTATTTCGCCGCCATTTCTTGAAGCGTCATAACACTATTTCCGTTCTGCCCTACCCTGCTATATGGAGATGGGCTTTTTAATTTCCGCTTTTTCAAATAGGTAAACGCATTGCCTAAAAAGTGTAGCCTAGTCTTAGCACTAGGTTCCCGTGGTACCTGCGGTTATCTCTACTTGTCCTGCTATGAGCGGTATAAAAAATGAAGCTACAAAAAATGAAAATTTATCAACCGCTGCCTCGATACTCATCATTCCACAATAGAAATACTTAAATTCAAGTAGAAATTTCCCCCTTTGCAAGGATTGGAACGCAAACCTATTATGAAATCTACAGTCCCAACTACGCCAATACTACGATGTATATCAAATTTATCAATCATCTATAGCTCCAGGTGGTTCTACCCAACTAATATATCAAGTTAACATATTCTCAAAGCATTTTGACATTTCTTACAAAGACGTAATCTGCTAGTGACTGTTATATTATTAGATACAAAATTGAAATGACTATTCTTCATGTCAAAGAATCTTTCGTATGTTATTGTGTCTTCTTTATCTTCATATTTCCTCTGAATATATCTGGGAAAAAGACATAGTGTTAAGACATTCCATCAGAGTGTGGGAGCGACTGGCTAAACTTAATGCAGTTCTTTTCTCCTGTAGAAAGAATGGCGACTAATAAACCTTTTACCCAAGTAGGATTTGAACCGCTAACCATCACGCCACTTATTATTTAGATGTTGTACTACTAAGCCCCAATATACTTTATATAATATCGAGTATTAAAAATTACAAAAATAATTACACAAATAATCACTTTTATAATTTAATACTACTAATTCAAAGCTTTAGATTCTCGATTTATTTGCCTGTATGAGAAAATGATATCATAAATAGTTATGTATAAGTTATAGTATAGTTATGTATAAGTAAGTTATGTATAAATAGTTATGTAGTAAGTAATTAATAGTAATTACTTACAGTATTATCCTGAACCATATAGTTTTAGCTTTTTATAAACATTTTTTTAGAACAAAGAGCAATCTTTATTACAAGATGCTGTATACAAAGATGAATACTTTGTTTTGTGTCCAAGAAAAATGTATTTAAAGTAATGAGTTACATATACACATATAAATACTTGATGCTATTTAAGACCGATGCATACTTAGTTAAGACTTTTTTAATGCTTACATATTGTTTATGCCTTCTTAAATATCTAGATTTTTTAAATTTTCACCCTGTAAACAAAATAAGAGTATATTTTTATGATATTTAAAGTATTAATTCAAACTGCAGGTAGAATACTTAAATAGAAGATACTTAAATGGAATATATGAAAATTTTAACATAGCAGGATTTGAACTATCATGCGTACTTCATCACGTTGCTTTCAAAATCTTATGGGCTTTTTAAAAATTGTGTTTTTTTTCAGAAATTTTCGGTCCCTAATTATTATTGCAATGTAAATCATTTGCCAAGAGTTTTGAATATTTAGCAATGATTAAGCAATATTAAGCAAAGCGTTAAAAGCCTTCCTTATACGTTTTGATAGCGTTGACATTAAAGTTGTGCTCCAAAAAACTGGAGAGGAGTAGACCTGGATAGTAATGATTACATTTTATTATGATTTTATACAGATTTTTAGAAAAATAGAGGCTTACAAGAGGCGTAGGTCCAAATTCCGCTGCTTTCATATGTTTTCTATAATTATTTTTCTATCCTCAGTGTGGATTAACATTGAAAATCATTAAAATATAGAGACGATTTTTAGATAATCTTTATTTTTTTAAGTTACATAGAGCACGTTTTTTTCAATACGATTTTAGATGCTGTTTTAAAAAACAACAGAGAGATCACGTTTCTATGTATTTTTCAAAGTAAAGCAGACAAGACTACGAGTTGCATATACTTATTAAACAAATATAGACCTGGAACCTAACAAACGTTCTCAAAGTACAATTTTGCTATTGCCTGTTATCGAATTATCCATTTGGACTCTCCAATTTTAAGCACAAGTATGTTTCAGAAGTTTAAGCTCTTTAAATTGTTTGTGTATTGATTGTTTATTTACGGTTAGCTTTTTGAGAATGATATATATTTTATTACATATTATTTATATTGTTATTTTATTTTTTCTCTTTATAATTCTCGGGTTCAATCGAACCCGGTCCTTTGGAAGGCTTGCGTGGGGACACAGGTCCCATACGTAGAGGCCCTTAGAGAAAATAAAAGATTTTACTGTGACATATCACCCGGAATCCATCTCTGAGTAACCGTAGATAATTGCCCAGAGATGGTCACCAGATAACGCGTAGGAGCTATGGAGGATACGAAAAACTAAATTGTTACTATGGAATGGAGTTTGGATGGACTGGGTACTGGTCTATTGAATGAGCCGCCATTTCAACAGTCTCAAATTGAAAAGTCGAAGGACGGTGACTCGCCTCCCACTAGATGGGCCCCCACAAAGCGACGTAGTGCCTCGGGCGCAACATCGGCGTGGTCGGCTAAGGATGTAGAGAAGTGTGCACCGGTTTCACCATCGCGAGAAGCTCGTTGAGCGGGTTTCCCCATTATTACGCAGATTGAACACTTCCACTTTTCGAGCATATAGCTCTTGCGCTTCACTCTGCCGGCCAATGAAGGCAAGCCAGAGACGGGGATAAATTACAATTCCCCTCTGGAGGTCTCAGGTCCGTGGGGTCGCCACTCCCCAACAGCTTGCCACAAGCTGCCCTGCGGGCTTATTATTATTATTATTATTATATTTTTTATAGATTACGCTTTACCTACCTCAGGTAGACAGATGGAACACTGCGGTTGCATGCTATTATTAAGAAACTGTGTTCCATGGTTTCCGCTTTCAATGAGGCATTGCGTGTTGAATAGCGTAACTCAATGGCGCTACCTACTTACCAGACGGCGACGTACCTACTTACCAGAGTAAAACAAATGAAAAAAATCATCTCGTTCAAATGATAATTGAACCCACAAACTGTCGTATTAATAGACAGGTTATGCGCTTCTGTGCCGCGACGATATATTATCACGATAAATGTGCCTCGGTATATTGTAATCATAAATAGCTAAAGATATATATAAAAATGACAATAGTGTTATATCAGTAAAAGTAAGCGCACAATTCTAACCAATCCTACGGAATCGAGGTCAATCCGCCACATGTTGGGAACGTCTTGCCAGATCAAGATTAGACGTAATAAGCTAAACTATGAGTTCCAAACGATGTATAAAGCTTTCAGTAGTAGAAATACAGAATTATACTGCGACTTTTATATTACATTTTATGTAGAGTCGTTCACACTATAAGGAAGAAGGGTAGGGTATTAAAAATATTGGATAAATTTACATTCGAAAATTAGCTTGTTGTAAATTGATGTCAGGAAAATGTAGATACATATTTCTATGCTTTATAGAAATATACAGTAAAGATTTGTTTGATATATATATATATATATATATATATATATATATTATATATAGATATAATATATATATATATATATATATATATATATATATATAATATATATATATATAGATATATATATATAGATATATATATATATATATATATATATATATATATTATATTATATATATATATATATATATATATATATAACGATAAAAGTACTTAAAAATTAATTGATCAAAAATTTTACCGAAATTCATATTAAAAAGGATATTGGAGGTAAGTGAAGCAATATTAATGAACTTTTTGTTTTCCATTCACTTTTGAGAACTGTGTAATTGCGGGACCAATGGAGTTTAAGTGGAAAATGTTTTGCTCGTGTAAATTATATAAGCGTAATACAAGCACGTGGTTTCGGGTCATTGGAGCTTTAATTAAATAATTGCTTTTATTTTTTAATGATAAAGAATGAAAAGCTGTGTAATTTCTCCAGCATATATAGCTGAAACGAGTAAAAAGATAGTCCGTTCCACAAATTACGGTATTCGATATTCCATCGTTATATACCAGCTATGTATGTAATAACCCTTAATTCTTTGATTTCCTATTATTTAAGTCAGCACTTGTGTAATTATTTCAGTTTGCTTCAACCATCCACAGTATTAACAGTTAATCTTTGTTATAATAAATTAATAATAGTCAATTTTATTTGAAATCAAATTAATAATTTAGTATATATAGTTTTAAAGACTAAAAAGTAAATATTTCTAACGTCGCTTTTTTTTCTTATCACATTGTAGAAATTGAATAATTTATTACTCAGAGTGGTCATTGAACCTGTTACCGTCGCGATATCACTAAGTTGCAAGTCAATGGCCGCATATTAAAAACAATCAAATTCTATTTCACATTAACTTCATACTTTTTTAATTAAACTGATTATATTCGTCATAAGCTTTTGCAGAATAAGTTCACATGCACTTTACTTCAAGAAATGAAGTAGTAAATACAAAATGTTTATCAAAAACATATAAAATCAACAAAAATCTTCCAAAAGTAGCTTTATAAAGCATGACAATACAGCGACCGAGACTCGCCTGCAGGGAGGCTCTTACAATGGAGCTTTTCTTTGACCTTCATTTGTGCTATTTCTTGACTTGTATTATACATGTTACTATTCAACTCGTGACTTTGCCTGCTTGAACTACATAACTACATAGTATTTTATTTATTATATTTAATATATAGAACTCTTTACTTTGTCTTTGAATTTTTTCTTTATATACTTTATAACATTAGAAAAGACATATAACATTAGGAAAAGTGCGGCGTTGAGCTCCGCCACTCAACATGCAATGCCTCGAAAAAGGCGGAAAGCAGGAATGGAGAAAACAGGGACTGAGCAACGGAGTGTCTTAACACTAGGTTCCTATGGTTATTGCAGTTCCCTCTGCCTACCCTGCCATGTGCGGGATGAAGCGTGAAAATAAAAAAAAAGAAAAAAAAAAAAACATTACAAATTTTTTTATGTCTCGGTATAACTTTAATATCCGTTTTTAAATAAAGTCCAAGAAACATTTATAAATTATTTTAGTATCAATCTGTCTAAATCTGTCTTGTAAGCTCAAAGCAGCCTGTAACTTGCGATTCAAGTGAAAGCTTCGAGGAGTCCTTACACTTCAATTGAATTCTTGAACTTAATATGGTTAATCAAATGAAAATGAGAACGAGTGGAAACAGATATTCAAGAATCGTAGCGTTTAGCGTTCCGTATATATGTAAATATAATCTGAAGAAATAGATTTGCAGTTAAGTCCAGAAAAAGATTAGCAGTTGAGAACATAGTAAAGCAATTGCACGCCGAATATTCGAGTTAATGCGTGTTGAGTGTCAGAACTTAGCTCAGCGTTTTGTTTGTAACCAACACAATAAAATGAATATAATTAATTACTCTGGTTAGGTATCGTATCTGTAACCATCGTCTTTACAGTTAAACTTACCTATTTAATACAAGACAATGATAATCAATATATTCTTGTCCAATTCCAAAGTTTGTATTTAAATTAACAACAACATAAGATTACTCAATTGAACTTTTCAATCAAAAAAGCCAAGAAATAGCTATCTTGAGTTATCTTAAACGGAAACAGTGGGAAGGAGTAAATAAAATAATAAATCTTGAGATGAATCCGAAGATATTGGCTTGTTTGTCGTAAATGCTTGCGGGGTTATGTTACTTGTTCGTTACTTTACCTTTGACTTTGTTCGTATGTAGCTTTCATTTTCATTATATTATTGTATATTTTCTTCAAGTATTTTCCTATTCTTAGGGGGGAGAAAAATTTTAAAAGTTATCAAAAGTAAGTAAGTCTAAGTTCTTATATCTCAAAAAGAAAATAATAATGTTGGTAAAATCAAGTGTATTTAGTATTACATATTGTTTTACTACCTCATATACAGTTTTTTTAATAAGCTAAGCTGTTGTCAGTCCATTATAATATAGTCTACAAATGTCTACGAAATAAATGTTATAATATAGTCTACAAATGTCTACGAAAGTCTACGAAATATTATGAAAGTATATGAATATCTATGTAACCAATTATATATTAATTAATGTCTACATTCATGCAAAAAAATATCGAATCTTAGCCATAAAAGTTAGCAAATTATATTCTATAAAATATGGCAATTTTTCATTTGCTCTACGTGAACTCTACTAAAAGTGTCCCATTGTTGGCGCGACCTTTGAAGAATCAAACGAAAGAAACAATACTAACAATTATACCTCTCATAATAACGTTTTAATAGTCTTACGGCCCAATTTTCTTTAGTGTATATTTCAGCTTTAAAATAAACAGCTTTTATGTTATTTGCCTTGTTCTTTTTGAGCTTTTGTACTTTTTGGCAATTTGTTAATACAAAAGTTGTAAATAATAAGAGATTGATATTAAAAAAATATTACAATTAGATCGAAGTTAAGGCATACTTGACTAAATGTTAAGGTTTCCGTTCAACTTCCACTCTGAGTAATTTATATCTATATAATATTAAAAAAGAGTAGTTCGTCAGAAGAGTTTGTTTAATTTGAGTTCAAAAATTGTTTTTGGATTGGATTGTCCATTAGTATATATAATATTTATATATATTGTTTTATACTTTCACGCTTTATCCTGCTTGTAGCAGGGAAGGCAGAAGGAACCGCAGGAACTATGGGAACCTAGTGCTACGACACTTTGTTCCCTGCTTTCCGTCTTTTTTCGAGATATTGCGTGTTGACTGTCGGAACTCATCGTCGCGCTTTGCCTAGTAAGTAGAGAAAGTAGTAAGCAAAGCGAAGAAAATGGAAATGAAATATCCATCATCAACGCGTGGGTATCGAACCCACAAACCGCTTCGTTTACAGGCAATGGCTACGCTTCCACACCACAGTGGTTCTAAAATCATATCTGTAAAGTTATTTATAATATTGTCAACTAAACATGCTTAAAGTATATTATTAAATAGAATGAATTATATTACATAATTCATAAATTATTTTTGAAATAGAAAACTATAAAAATTGAAAACCTATTATTTTATAATATTCCAAAAAATAAACAGTAACATATATATGGAAATAAATCATAAATAGCAATGAAAATATTTTAAAATCTTCTGAAATAACTCTATTTTTGCAATTTTCTAAGCGTTTAACGCTTAGAAAATTGCGAAGATAACACCATCTGTTAATGAGCTTTCTTAATAACACCATCTGTTAATGAGCTTTCTTGTTGTTGAGCTTTCACTGTCATGAAGCTGTCCCGTAAAATATAATTACTCCAGAACTAAGAACGGCTAAACACGAATTAATCTTTAGAAACATTAACCTAAAAGCTTCACACCACATTTGCATATATATGGTAGAATAATTCTAAGACACCGCAAACTTTTAATTAAGACCGAAATTCCTGACCAAGTAGTTAATAAAGTTTAGGTGAACCCTTTACAAAGACATCATTAGACTTTGGGATGTTTTAAGAAGACCTTTTGAGTATCCGCCACGGATCTTGTGTAATCTTGTCAAATTTGTAAGTTTTGTGCTTAAATCACAATAAATCAGTGATGGTAAGATTTAAGCTTCCGGTAAAAATATAGTGAAAGTGCTTTATATTGAATGAGTAAAACCATTTTTTTAAATGTACTCAGTTATGTGTGAATGATTTTAAATATATGGGTACAGTTCTCAAGAAATTTGTTTGTTTAGGTCAATATTTCTTAGCTGTGCAAGAATACGATAAATATTATTAAGTATAAAAAATTATACGGCTTAAATAGAATTTTGTATCTTGATTAACAAGAATTAGACTGGTAAGGCAAAGCGGAATAAAAAAAGTTGAAATTCCTTTTTTAAACTAAAACATATTGATTACTTTTTAGAATTACGTTTTATTTTAAAATTAGAGATAAAATAGTGTCCAGACATTCTATCTTTAGTTTTCCGCCAAAGTCAAAGGCATATTGGAGACGTTGTGTGGTGGATTTCAACTGGGATATCCCAAATGAAACCCTTTACTGAACCATTACAGGCATAAATAGTAAAAAAGTTAAAGACGAAAATTAAAAACTAATTTCACTCTTTAGCACAATATTTTTGACAGCTTCAAAAGAATTATATTGTTATAACTTTTTCAATTATTGTTTATACTTACAACAAAGGCAGTAGGGGCAGTGAAAAATTATTGAGCGACAAGAGTATCTGGAAGTGATTGATGATATTTAAGAAGTGCTTCGAAATGGCGACTTTTGTTATAGGCGTCTAAGTGATTTTAAATGTACAAAGGCAAAAACTTGACGACATTGTGCCGTTATTTGAAGGTGTGGCTGATGAGATCGTGAATTCGGAAGAATATTTGTATATAGACTATTATAGGTTGCATGGTTTAGTTACGCAAAATGATTTAATCCAATCACTATTAATATATCGTAGAGATACTATATTCTACTTAGTTTTTTTACGTATTTTCTATTTTCTATGTATCTAACAGATAAAACATGTAAAAAATAGAAAACGAAGTGTCTTAACAATAACTTCCAACTATTTTCCACGAAGAGCTGGTTTGAGATAAAAATCTGAAAACGATTGATTATGTTGATGAGCTTCTTCGATGAGACGACCTTTATATAGCGTCTAAGTGATTTTAAATATACAAAGGCAATACTATTAAATCAAATGATACGACCCATTGAAGAATATTGTTTAGTGATTTTTTGGTAATATTTCTTGTTATTCATTTTGTAACTTTTTATTTTGTATAATCACATATACGAGTATTATTTTCTCGATATATCAAGAAGACAAATTTCACGATTGAATTCCACTACTTAATATGCTTCTATAATTTTTTTAATAGGGGTTTTCTAAACATACAGCAAGGGAGTAACACGTCTTAAACTCTACATTACCAATCTCTACCTGATATAAGTGGAAAAAAAGGTTTTTTTTTCAAAAGTATATACAGTAGTGATAAAGTACTTACAGTATAGTAGATTATTAAATATATATGTAAGTATTTCAACTTGCTTTGTATACAAAGGCGAGTGCTGCCATTGTTATACACTCATGCAATTGAGTCTCGAGGTCACAAACATATGGATGCACATATACATGTATATATGTATATATATGTAACAAATTAAATTCTGTTTGAAACAAGCTTTCAGCCTTTGAGATATATGGCTTGTGTTTAATTGCGTTCTCATATTTTTATTTATGTGTTATTAAAATGTCAATATATAGGTTTAGAGACATTTATTATCAAAACAGACATAAATATATCACTTACTTGAGAACATACAAAAGAAAAATAAAAAAAAAAACATAACATATATATACGAAATATATAACAGGTTAAGCAAAGGGGATTTAATTTGAAGATATTCATTATCATCTGTTAACTACTCTCCGCCTAATTCTCACGAAATTACATGTTAGATGGCGAAAACGCCCCGCTTTTTCCTACACTAAGCAAGTAATTCATATCCCCGATTGAGAATCGAACCCATAACTGTCGCATTTACAGTAAGATCCTGTGCCGCTGTGGCACATCTCTATGTATAAATAGTGATTTTGCACTAACTTCGCTTTATTGAAGTTACAAGATGAATTTTACGATGTGTGAATAATCAACTTTTTATACAATAATTATACAATGTAATACAAATTTGACAATTTGGATCTTTTGAATTCCCTATCAAGGAAGTCAGTGATAAGTTGTTTTTTTGAATTCCCTATCAACGAACGACAGACGATCTTTCTATCTTTTGTTACTATTTTAAAGCGATTTTCGTCTAATATCCAAAATATTTCTGTTCTTTCCTTAATTTTTGTATTTCTTTCATCGTTTCAAGTAACATAACTAAAAATATAAAATAACCAGTTTCCTCTCACATTAAAGGCTGGTTTATAGTATTTTCATTCATTGTATAAGTTTTTTTTTTTTTTTTTTTTTTTTTTTTTTTTTTTTTTTTAGCTTCACGCTTTATCCCGCACAGGCAGGGTAGGCAGAGGGAACTGCAGGAACTATAAGAACCTAGTGTTAAGACACTCCGTTACTTAGTCCCTGCTTACTCCGTCCCCACTTTCCGCCGTTTTCGAGGCATTGCGTGTTGAGTGGCGGAACTCAACGCCGCGCTTTGCCTTAGATGCCAGAGCGAAGAAAATGGAAATAGAAAAATCCATCTTCCTCCGACTGGGGATCGAACCCAGTAACCGTCGCGTTACAGGCAGACGTTGCACCTCTGCGCCACGACGGTCCTCTTGTATTGTATAAGTTGATTACTAATTAATACAAATCATATTATATAGCAATCTTGAACGCAAATGAACGTTCAATTACAGCTCAATGAAGTTACCATGCTTAATGAATAGGTTAATCGACAAAGCCTTGATTAGATTAGTACGATACAAGTTGAGGTAATGCTGAACGTATTAGAGTATTGCATGTTGTTATATATATATATATATATATATATTATATATATATATATATATATATATATATATAGATAGATATATATAGATATATATATAATTATATTATATATATATATATATATATATATATATATATATATATATATATATATATATATATATATATATATATATATATATATATATATATATATATATATATATATATATATATATATATATATATATATATATATATATATATATATATATATATATATATATTATATATAGATATATATATATATATATATATATATAGATATAGTATATATATATATATATTTGTGTAATAACTCTTATAATCTTACTTATCTTACATTATCCTATATATCAATATATGTTGTGGAATATAGACCAGAGGTGCTTTATTATTTATTTTCATTATCTTTTAGTATCTAACTCTACCTAGTGACCTCTCGCGATCGACCATTTGGGCACCACTGCTGTACACTGAATATGAGACATTCTGTTAAGTAGCGAAACTCAACGCCACTTGCATCCAACGGAAAGGAAATTATATAAGAGTAGATTCAAATAATTTCCCAAAACGGAACAACCATCACTTTACATACAGTCGCTTTTCATAGCACCACAAAAGCCCCTCCTCAGGCCACTTAAGCCTTGTATGTCATTTTAGGATTACCATTAATTACTTGGAGGAATGTTCGTGGCGAAGAAGTCGTTAGCGTCCTGGCCTGTAAACACGACGGTTTGTGTTTTGTATTCCCACTCGGGGAAGATGGATTATTCCGTTTTCTCGCTCTAGAAACGAGGCAAAGTGGCGGCGTTGAGTTACCGCACACTACGCACAGCAATGCCTCGAAAAAGGCGGAAAGTGGGGACGGAGGAAAGAAAGAGACCGAAACAACGGAGTGTATTAAACTATGTTCGTATAGTTCCTGTAGTTCCCTCTGTATACCCTGCAATTGCGGGATAAAGCGTGAAGCTAAAAAAAAAAATTGACTGAATATTTTAAACCACTCATGTCACTCATATTGAGATGATTTCTTTGGAATCTTATCTTGAAATATAAAAAATTAATTACAAACAAAAGAGGTCAATATTTGCCGATCAATCGCAAATTCGTCAATAATTAAGTGGCAGTAGACTTCAGTTTAACAATTGACACTTAAACCGTTTCCTTTGTTCATATTGTGCTGTCCTGAATGATTAAAAATGACAAATATCATTTATAAAATAAAATTACTCACATCGAATTTGTCAAATCAAGAATATTTATTTAAAAACATTTAAAGTAAGTAAACACAGTCCCAGATCTAAAATGTCATAGAGAAGTAACTCCTTATTATTTCATGGATTGACAGTACTGGTGGGTCCATTCATGTTGTAGGAAGAGGAGCTCAGGATCAAATCCCTTTAGATAAAGGTTTAAAGGGACAAAGCACACTGTCCCGAGTTTTACCTGCCATATATAAATCAAAATACATTTACGGGAACCAAAAGTCAACTATTACTCTTACATATAGTTATTACATATTATTACACAAAAAGGTATTTTTTTAATATATTGTATTCACCGTCGTGGCGCAGAGGCGCAACGTCTGCCTGTAACGCGGCTAACGCGACGGTTTCTGGGTTCGATCCCCAGTCGGGGAAGATGGATTTTCTATTTCCATTTTCTTCGCTCTGGCAACTAAGGCAAAGCGCGGCGTTGAGTTCCGCCACTCAACACGCAATGCCTCGAAAACGGCGGAAAGTGGGGACGGAGTAAGCAGGGACTAAGTACGGAGTGTCCTTAACACTAGGTTCTAATAGTTCCTGCAGTTCCCTCTGCCTACCCTGCCATGTGCGGGATAAAGCGTGAAGCTAAAAAAAAAAAAAAAAAAAAAAAAAAAAAAAAAAAAAAAAAAAAAAAAAAAAAACTATTAATAATATATGAGATATGAGTTATTTATAGGTTTAAAAGTATACACAGCCAGAGAACGCAACATTAGATCAGATCATTATAACCCTTTCAAAATATCTACTCTTGTGTAAGGTGGGGGAATAGTGTACCTGGCCAGGATCAGGAAAAGTCTGTATATACATACAGACGAGCTCTAGCACCATAACTTTTAATATTTGCACAAATTATCACTTAAAAACCAATTGATTACATACTAATTTTATCACAACCAATTTCAATCGTGAGAGAAATCGATGAATACCGTTTCCGTCATTACCCCTATCTCATCGTTTGATCTCGTCCGTTGAATGCGATTAAAATATCGAGTTTATTCGATAGCGGCGCAATCTTACCCTTTACTGGAGCGCCACTTGGAAACTGAATACGAATAGCTGACCCGCAAACTATTCCTATTTGAAGAATCTGAACATTTATCGATTTCTTTTATTTACAACACTTTTGCATTGAGTTTTTAATCGACATTCGATTATTAAAGTACTGAGAGAGAAGGCCAAATGAGTAAATATTTGTTTATGGTTACAACAAAATATAAATTCTTTGAATATTTGGCTGTTGTTATCATTTAAATTTTTTCCAAATACTTAAGAATTTTCCATTCCTGGGGATATTTTTATTTTAATATACTTGAGGACGTCGTTATGCAATAGGACATAAATATACAAAAAATGAATGCAGTGGGATTTCAACCTTTGATTCTTGAAATCGGTCCAAGTGCTCTGAGGACTGAGCCGTGCGTTCGTAACGCTGCGTTCAATTTTATATTAAAGTTATATTTAAATAATAAATACTTACTTAACACATATATTTAAAAAATAAATAATATTTTTTTAAGTATTCATACTTCAAAAATAGTGGATTCTATACTGCTTTAAGTTTGATTTCTTTTCTCCTTTAAGTAAAACAATCAAATGAATGTTCAAGTATTAACTTGATTATACTTTATTTATTTTACTTTTAAATTATTTCAATGCCAAAATATAATAATGCGAGAGTTTTACGTGTATACGTGATTGGTGAATGTAAATGATAAATAGCCTAATAACCAGCGACGGAAATTAAATAATTAGTGTACTGAGGATAAATAATGAGGTCTTAGCATCTAAATATCGTCTGCCTAAATACTGTATATATTTAGAACATTAAAATTATTTTAATTTTAAGCGATGGTTGAACAAGATGTTGCAGGTAGATAGGTTGGTTGTACACGTAATGGTTTAAGGTTTGATTCTCAATCGGAAAAACGTAATTAATTTAATTTAATTCTGTAATTACGAGTAAATAATAATTTTGTAATTCTGTAATTATGAGTAAGTATTAAAAAAAAATGAAAATGTTTAAAAACTTAAAAACTTTACTAGGTTATGTTAATTTTATGTGAATATCTCTAATATAATAAAATATTAATCTTACTAACCTAACCTAAGATATATATATATATATATCTATATATATATATATATATATATATAGATATATATAATATATATATATATAGTATAATATATATATATATATATATATATATATATATATATATATATATATATTATATATATATATATATATATATATATATATTATATATATATATATATATATATATATATATATTATATATATATATATATATATATATATATATATATATATATATATATATATATATATATATATACTATACGTACTAAACATAAGCTATACGTACAACCAAAAGCTGCATCTTAAAGTAAAGACCACATTAAACCACGATCTTTGTTTCTATACAAAATAAAAAGCCTCCATTAAAAAAGAAACTGTATATATAATATGCTAATGAGATCTCAATAAGCACCACACACACATACACACATATACACACTATAGGCACACATATATAAATAGAAGATCCATTCAAAAAAAGTTATTTTCGTTTAACGCAGGTAGTAATCCCCTAATGCCAATTTGTCAACGTCTCACAAATACTAATATTATTCCGCTCTTTTACATGTTGAGTTATCTATTAATGCATAAATATATGAGTGTGTTTTTTTAATCCAGTTTAAAAATTAGTGTTAAGACACATGTTCGAGAATTTCAAGAAACTCTTGCACTCAATTTCGGAGAAGTCGCGTGTTAAGTGGCGTAACTCAACGCCGACCGAGGAAGAAATTAAATTATTAAATTACTTCAAGTGGGAATCGAATTCACAACTGTCGTTTTTACAATCAAAAATTGTACGTGAAAGTATAAAAGAAAATATATATTTGAACCAATATCGTCGTATATTCAACAGTGTACCTTAATATTTAGATACACTTCGACTAACCAATTACTTACTACATACATTTTTCAGAAGCTGCCCTTTATCCTTTTAATTTTTAAAAGAAACGGAATATCGAGTTTTCAATTCAATGAATTTTTAATAAATTTAATCTATAGCTGGTATGTGATTATTTTTTATAATAACTTTATTTTTTTTTTTTGTTTTTTTTTTTCGGGGACGGAGTAAGCAGGGACTAAGTAACGGAGTGTCTTAACACTAGGTTCGTATGGATCCTGCAGTTCCCTCTGCCTACCCTGCCCATGTACGGGATAAAGCGTGAAGAATAACTTTAATAAGCGTAAAGAATAACTTTATATAAGCTAATAATAAAAAACTTTATAAATAATAAGTATGTGGGTTCGATTCCCCATTAGAGGAAGTTGGATTAATTAATTTCCATTTTTTTCCCCTCTGGCCACTAGGTAATCGCGGCGGTGTTATAATATATTAAAAATATTCATTAGATCTTTGATTTTTTTTCCTTTTTTTTTAATGTCTTCAACTGTCAAGCTTAGTCTCGCACTCAGCAGGCTAGGCAGAGGAAACCACAGGAATCGTGGGAACCTAGTGTTAAGACACTCCGTTCCCCGCTTTTCGTCTTTTTTTCGAGGCACTGCGTTTTGAGAGGCGGAACTCCACCCGCGCTTTGGCCTATTTGCCAGATGCTGAAAAAAATAGAAATGAAAAATTCATCTTCCCCGATTGGGAACCTCAAACCATCGCGCTTACAGACAGACGCTTCGCATCAGCGCCACAACGGCCCTCTGATTCTAACGGTTCAATATACGCGATTCATCCAGATAAATTATTTTATTTAAAGTAGTTTTAGGTTATAGTCAAAATATTGCATAAATATATATTTTTTTATTAAAACCAGAACGCAGAGACACTGCACTAACAGACAAATGAGAAGTATAAGTTTATATATATTTTTTGTATACAAAAAATATAACAACGCAAAGACTCGTGCTATTTTTAGAGTAACGAAAATAACTAAAGATAACAAAACCATGACTTGTTCCAATACTGCAGTAAATTGTAAAATTACTTGAGACTTAATTATCAAACAGAGTATATATATATATATATATATATATATATATATATATATATATATATATATATATATATATATATATATTATATATATATATATATATATATATATATATATATTATATATATATATATATATATATATATATATATATATATATATATATATATATATATATATATAAATGTAATGAGCCGAGAATGTAGAAGTTTTTAAGCTTAATGTCGTAAAAAGCCTATTTTTGTGTACCTAAAGACTTGCCAAAAAGGGCCACGAGGGCGGAAGCTCGAGCTTATATAAACAATAAACCATTACTCATAAGTAAGCAAAACGATTTTTTTTTACTTTATAATGAAAGCTTCACGCTTTATCTCTAGCAGGGAGGTTGTGGAGGTTGCAACGCTAAACACTACGGGCCCTGTGAGGCCCTCTCCATACATGATTTACGGAGGTCCTTAGTTTTACGTGTTCTTCCCCTACATATATATGTCTATATTTATGTATTTATTGACGTTTTATTCTGAAACTTTGTTTTTGTAGGTGAACTTAGGTAGCTTAGCTTTTATATCTCTTACCACCAATTTATTTATCGCATTTAATGCTTTATATATTATGTTACCAAAAATATATAATACATATTAACTATAAGCTGAAAAGTTTTGTATTTGCCAATAAATTGGTATAATGGAACGTGGAAATTCCTCTTGTCTTCGATAGACGTTGTATGGTATACAATATAAATAGGACAGAAACTTATGGGAAAAGTCTCGGGACTTTGAAAAGGGTTCTTCAAATTGTTCGAACATGAAAGTCGGTGCTTGTTTGAGTTAAATTGTTTTGTTTCGTTACCATTTTCCTCAGGGAGCAATATTATGGGTATTAGTTTAAAGTGCTATTGAATATATGTATATATATATATATATATATATATATATATATATATATATATATATATATATATATATATATATATATATATATATATATATATATATATATATATATATATATATATATATATATATATATATATATATATATATATATATATATATATATATATATATATATATATATATATATATATATATATATATATATTAATACTCAGGTCTCTTTTCCAGATAATGTCGAGTTCAACAAAGCTAGCAACAGTGGGTGTACTTTTAGCTTGTGTTGCTTTCGCCACTGGCATCAAGTGCTGGCAATGCGGTCAGTACAGCGACGGTGTAGGTTCAATTACGCCGTGCAACAATAGGAGTGCCGCGAAACTGAACCAGTGCCCGCCGGATGCTAAATATTGTATTGTGAGTATGATATATTTTATATTTTCTAAATATTATTATGAACTTATTCTTTACATCTTATATAAATGAGTCCACATATAAAACATATATATAAATGAGTCCACGTATAAAATTCTAGATGATTTTTTTGTTGACTTGACTGTTTAGGCTTGTTCGAATCGTTGATATGCTTGGCCTTGCGAAGTAATACTTGTGACTAGCCAAACCTTCTCCCATACGAATAATTCTAATAATTTCAAATTAAAAATAAATATATTGAACTATAAAGAAATGTTTAAAACTTAAAATGTCTTAGAGTAAACCCCTGGATGGGAAAAGTAAACCAAATTTTTGCTGTGGTTACAAGACAAAGAGTGGCGTTAAGTTCCACTAATTAATATGTAATATCACAAATAGAGAGTAGATTAATAGAAATAGAGAGAAGTAAATTGGAGTGTCTTAACACTAGTTACCCTCCGCCTATTCTGCTATATGCGAGATGAAGCTTGAAGCTAAATAATAACAAATATCTACACAATACGAGAATGAATAAGCCTTTTTAATTTTAAATTTGTTTATTACAAAACTAATCCTGTTACAAAGTTCATTTAATTTAATATAACATCAAAGCGAACCCTAAATTAACGTGTAATATATGACTATATAATGAAGGCCTTTGATTAATAAACGCGTGAGAATTTGGTAGGATTAAATTTAACTTGATTTTGACGTACAAACGAAATATATATATATTACCCAAACTTTCATACTAATATTATAAAGCGTGTTTTGTTGCGGCTCAACATGCTTGTAAGATATTTATTTTCAGATTACCAGTTTGAAAAAAAAAAATTGAGTCTTGAGTCTAACTAAACCTATAATATACTTTTTAATATGTCAGCGTGAGGACCGTTGTGGCGCAGAGGCGTAAGCGTCTGCCT